>PVIA01012511.1:0-37397 GCA_004024845.1 Tonatia bakeri | reverse complement strand
TGTGCGGGGGCAGGATGGTGGTGCTCTGATGTGGTCCACAGCTGTCCACTGGGTGCACAGGCCCTGGGGTTTCCTGGGTGGTGCAGGGCAAGGTCAGCCCCCACCTGTGGTTTGCCCAGGGCCATTCTGCCTGGGCTGTAAAGCAATCAGAGATGGCTGCTACTTGTGCTGGGCTTGGAGATTCCCAGGCGAAGCCAAGTTGTGAATCTAGGGTGGCTGCTGCTAGTGCCAGGCCTGGGGCTCACTGAGGCCAGCTGTTGTTTGAGAGGATTTAGGAAGTTGTGAAGCATGGGCCAAGACCAGCCATTCATAAGGAAATGTCATGGTTAGCAGTTTGGGTGGGCCCATAAGCTAGGTGGGATAAAATCTCAAGAGATCTCCAGGGCAGGGCAAACAGTTTTAGCCAGGTTGATGGAATCTCAGACACGGCACCCACCTGCCAGATCTGTGGCTCTATGGGGGGAGGGCTCAGAAAAGGGACAATGGCCCTGGCTGGTGTAACTCAGTGGACTGAGTGTGGCCTGGGAACCAAGGAGTTGCCAGTTCAATTCCCAGTCAGGGCACATGCCTGGGTTGTGGGCCAGGTCCCCAGGAGGGGGCATGTGAGGGGCAATCACACACTGATGTTTCGCTCCATCTCTTTCTCCTTTCTTTCACCTCTCTCTAAAAAGTAAATAAATAACATCTTAAAAAAAAAAAAGAAAAGGGACAATGGCCTTTACCCGCCTTTCTCTCTTGGTGAAAGCTGTCCCTCAGCTGCTGCCTTGAAACCAGACACTTTGATTCCTCCCTGCATGTCACTGGTGCCTTTCAAGCTGCCACCCCTGTGATGGAGCTCAGAGGGAGTGAGTCCATGTGTGGGTTCTTGAAGAGGAAATGCTTAGGATTCCTGTAGTTTCTTCCACCTACTCAATCTCTGCTCATTTTCGCAGCCAGAAGTTATGGGGACTTCTCTTCCCGGCACTGAAACCCTGGGCTGGAGGGCCTGGTATGGGGCTAAGACTCCTCGCTCCTGAGATATCCCTCCTTAATTCTTATCTACCACATGTGGATGTGCGGCCAGCCCTCTTTGACACTCCGCCCCTCTTACCAGTCTGGATGAATGTGGTTTCTTTAATTCCGTGACTGTCAGACTGCCATTCAAGTCAACTTCTGATGGTTCTGAGTGATGATTGTTCTATGTTTTAGTTGTAATTCTGATGTCCTGATGACTTTCTTTAGCAACACATGGTAACATCTAGTTGAGAGGTTTTGCCAGATATGTTATTTTAGAATAATGGAGCTGAGGGTCTTGGTAAGAAATTTGTTGCCTGGAGGTTCATGCTGTTTTATTTTATGTCTTACGGCCTACAGGGAAGTTTGTGGCTGACTGCTGTGCTTCCAGTGAGATAAAGTCGGGCTTGCCTTACCAGTTCCTCCTCTGTGTCAGTCTTTCTAGTCTTAAAGATGTTAAATTAAAAATTTAAATATCCCTAGTGAGAGACATTAAATACTAAGGAGTAAGATTTTTGTTCGGTAGGGTTGAGCTTTGAAGGGCCACAAATGGTAAGAATAAGACCTGGTCCTACATGTCACTGGCAATATTCTCATTCTTCTAATGTTTATGTGGAAGAAAGCCAGACGTCCAGGGCTGGGCACTTATCTGGATGTGAGTTTAGTCCTGAGTCCAAAATCCTCTCTGTTGCACCCTAAATCCCTGTCTAGGGACTAATACCTGATATCTTAATCTGCGTTCTGACATCTGTTCTTAGAAAGAAGCAAAGGTATTCAATGCATGTCGTCATCCACTCCTTGAAAATGGTGGCCTAAGGCCACTATAGAGAGGAAAAACAGAAATATCATTTTTATGGAGCGTTGCCTTTTTGGTCATGACAAGTAATATTACCACAATTTTAGAATATACTTAGTTGCAATTTTTTTGCACTAGTTCAAAAGGTTGAAAATGCAGCCACTCTTTTTCCTTGTTTCACCAAAGCTAACACTCCCCACGAACGGATACTAACCTGCCAGAATAGCTTTGTGAGCCTGGAATTCCTGGCCAGCGACACACAAACAACAGTCTGTGAACCGGGAATTCTCCCACAGTCCTCCTAACTCATCGGCCAGCCGGCACTCGGGAACCTTCACCATATTCATGGTATTCTGGCCAGAAATGTTGACGGAATCTTGCACCACACTCACCTGTGAAAGACAAGGGAATACAATCCAAAGCTTTTGTTGCCAGGAATTTCCTTCCCAACAGGAAGAGAGATTATTTTTCCCTCACTGATACAGTATATTCAGACACTAATGTCAGTCATATTCTCTTGAAACCACCTCCGCAAATCAAGGCTTCATCCTGTGGATCAAATAACCTTATCTATCACAATCATACTTAGTCTACACCATCAAGGAAAATGGGGAGAGAGCCCCACGGATCTCCTTCTCCTCCAACTTCTAATAAGCTCCACCTCCCCTTCCCTGGAAACCTGGGCAAAGCCATCAGAGGAAAATTAAGGACAGAAACAAATGTTAAACCTCAAGTATTTACCTTATTCCACCTTAAGCAAAAGGTTAAATACAAAGAACTGCTATAGAAACTATCATTTAAATTAAACTTTTTATCTTTTTTAAAGATTTTATTTTATTTTTAGACAGAAGGGAAGGGAGGGAGAAAGAGAGGGAGAGTAAACATCAATGTGTGGTTGCCGCTCATGCGCCCCCTACTGGGAACCTGGCCTGCAACCCAGGCATGTGCCCTGACTGGGAATTGAACCAGCGACCCTTTAGTTCACAGGCCAGCGCTCAATCCACTGAGCCACACCAGCCAGAGCTAAATTAAACTCTTTACAGAGAAAAATCTAGTATACCTGAAAGAACTTCACTTACTTCAGTCAGGTCTGGAACTTGAAAATAAAATGAAGCTTCCACAGGGCCTGGTAAATAACTGGTACTCCTCACAAGTGTCAGTTTAATGAACAGGACTGGGGTTGGAAGATCGCTCCGGTATGGTAACTGAATGGGTATCACACACCATTCATACCCTTACTCAGTCGTTTGTGACAACGATACACAAGATGGCTGGCTCCAGCTAGGCATGCACGTACAGCTTTGGAACGGAATGATGAGAACGAGTTTAAAGAGGGATCCAACTTGCCACCATGGCTGCAGCAGCAGCATGTTTTAACCAGCTGAATTAACAGCAGCCTAGTTAAAAAAAAACCAAGGTAACTTCTAGATGGGTCAGTGAAAGTCAGATAAGTTTGTTAGCATGCCAAATACAAGGATCTGTAAGTCACATTACATTATAAAATAAATCTTGGGGACTGAGCTGAAGAGGACTCAGCAGATTAGTCTTCTGCCTGACAACCGCTACTGTGCTGCTTCTCCTCCCGCATCGTGTTAGGCTGGAGACGATGAACTCCATAGGGAATTCATACACCTTGAGACTCAGCTGCCCACTCTTGCTACTCCTATGAGTGAGAGGAGAAAGGCAGCTGAAGAACATCCTACATGACCCAAATTTCTTTTAACCTTCAAGATGGAAGTCATTCCCTTCAGTGCAGTCAGAAACCCTGAGGAGAAGCTAACGCCCCGGCCAAACGGCTCCAGGTCCCTCCCGTGAAGGAGTGTGACGCTTACTATCAGGTCGAGAAATTTACCCATTTGTTTAAAATGAGCCATTACAGTCCTCAGCAATGAAGCGGCCAAGGTAATCGATTATGAATACACTTGGCAGAAGCAGCCATTTACCAGAGGCAGATGACAGCATTACTTTAACTGCCTGAAACCCAGCACAAACTACCAGAGATTCTTTCCTGTCCTGTGTAAGACCTCTAATTTGGTTCAGCCATTCTTTCATATTAATTCCTTTACTTCGTTGATATAGTATCAATAACAAAAGTAGAAGTTGCCTGTTTCCAGTTATAGCTTTAAAATACAGCTGATTACATTTTTTTAAAAGGGAAAAGACCAAGTCAATCCCAGCCAGCTTCCCCACAGAGAAAGGCAAGAATCCCTTGGGATGACCGACGAAGGGAATGGAGAATGCGTTTGGCACTAGGTCTGAATACACCAGGATGACAGGAGCCAAAAGTCATTAACACTTGATGGCAATTTACTAGACTGGGTAAAATGAACTGGCAGGAGAGAAGGTGAACTTCCAACTCTGGTTACCAGTGGACCCTCCGCTGGTTAGATACACGCTTGGCAGTGAGCGGGGGCCCAAAACTGACTCCTCTCACAGGAACAATTCTCTCTAGACACAGACAGGGACACAGCAGGAAGGAGGATGTACCTTTGTTGTTTCAGCCAGACTTGTTCTGGAAATATATGGATGCCTGGAGTCTCCAGAGCTCTGAAAGTCTGGCACCTCTTACTGACATTAAATATGCTTAATTAAAAATAAATTTTAAATGGCATTCACGAATGAGTCTTCAGAGTCCAAACTTTTAACTTAGAAAGGGACTGTTTTTCCTCTGCAAATGACGCTGCTAAAATGAAATCATTTTGAGGAATACTAAAGATTTTTTTTTAATGCCTATAAAGCTGACTATAGACACTCATTCAGAACTACAGCTGCGAAGATGACGTGACGGTGACATTTGTGTCGTCTTACAAATGACTGCATGAAAATGTCTCAGGAAGGCTCTATAATCCTGAGTTTCAAGTTGTAAAAGGGACTCACTTTTAAAGTCAATTCCTTTTCTTAAAAGGAAATTTCAGAGAAGACTAAAGATTGTGCCAATTCTTGTACAATTATGTAAACATAAAAAGTAAAAATAAAACCAATGGAAATATATTTTTTAACTTGTATGTAGTTAGAACAACTAAGGGGGAGAAGACTGTATATAGACTGTTCACAGCAGCAGCACTGCTTCTAATCAAAAGACTAGCAACGCTCTCAATGTCCATCAACCAGGAATAAATAACCTGTTGCAGTCACACAACCACTACCCAGCACTAAAAATGAACGAACTACAGTTACCTCCACAATATAAACTTTAGAAACATTTGAAAAGAGCAAATCCTAGATGACCATATACATTCTGATGCCATTTTTATACAGCTTGAAACCAATCAAATGTAAAAATACACTGTTCAGGCATATAAATAATAAAGCAGCAGATGATCACATACAATTCAAAACAGCTATTCAGTATCTTCTGAGTGGGGAGGCAATAGGTTTAAGGGGTCGGGGGAAACAGGTCGGTTCTAGTGCTGGTGATGCTGTTGGGTCGTAAGGTTACTACATTACCATATTTTATAACCTATGATAATGTTATATATTAAATCATCATTTTTGTAGGACAGAAACAAATACTGGCATTTTCATACAGTTTAACTAATATATCCAAATAATCCATTAATAAAATGATAAAGAGGAAAAAATGAATAGACCCACATATTTAAAATTTGGCAAAAATCATATTCCCAGGCTATGAAGGGATATTCTATGTTTGAGAAGGAAAGGAATGTTTTAAAAGTTAATTATTTCACATTTTAATTATAACTGCAACATTAAAAAGAAACACTGGACTCTTCTACGTAGCAAAGGCATATACAATGAAGATGGAATATACGCATTTTCATTGGTAACAGCTACCTGTTTTCAATATAAAGAAATGGAGAGAAGTGTCAACAGAAGCTAAAATATTTCAAGTAGATTTCCTGTGGTCCAAATTATTAAAGAGAAAATTAAAAGTGTAAAGCTTTCTTGATTCTGTTTCATTACCAAAATAAATACTCTGTTAAGAAAACTCAGTAGAGCCCATGTTTCCCTGCGTGAATTCCCTGCGTGAATGGCATCCGGCTCCACTCAGTGCAGCCCAGCAGCCTGGAGACAGAAAACGGAAAGCTGACGCTGATTCGCCGCACAAGGTCAGGGAAAAACTACCTGGCCTCCTCAGGCACTGCTTCTCTCCCCAGCAACACAAAATGAGGATAACAGTTAACTGTCGGACAACCCCGGCTCACAGCATTGTGGAAAGAGACGATTCAAGAAATGCTTTGAAAATGCTTCCAAATACATTAACTAAGCAACAGTCAACTTGGAAGAATCGCCTCATTTCCTACCAGTCAGACAAAAACATCACTAAGAACTGAAAGTGAACCCGGTGTGGCACATTGTAAGCAAGACCACCCGTTTGGCATTTTCAGAGTCTGCAATCTAACCTCATTTAAATATTCATTAAAGTAATACTACTGAAACAAAGCCCAAACACACAAATGAATGATTCTCAGTCTTGCACCTTAGGATTCTCTCTTGCGGCTTCTGGGAACATAAAAAGAAATGAAGTAAATTTATGAAACAACTACACTTATCGCATCACAACAGGACAGAAGTGTGTGGGTTAAAGGCTGAGTGAGGAATGGAGCAGTGGAGTACTCATAATCCCAATTTGTACGTGGACATCAACTCTGCGAAAGCCTCTAAACAATAAAAAAACTAACTATACCAATAATAAATAAAATAGAAATATGAACTAAAATAAACTTGTATATATGTTTTCCATAGATCAAACAGAGCAACAGGTCACAGGGACAGAACTCACACCAAAGAGTGACCCAGCTTTGTAAAGCACTATGAACTCAGACGAGCTGCAGACATTTTTAAAACCCACACATCCAACACACTCCCCCACGCAACAGTCTTGCAATGCTGAATGCTACTAAGTCCACAGAGAGCCTTGGAACAGAAACGAGTCTCACTAGGCACCGGCCCAAGTACGAGAAGCAACACTCAGCACCTGTGGCCAACAGAGAAGTGTGAGAGGAACAGATGGCGTACCTGGGCCGATGGTAAGAAACCGATGGCATCAGCAGAACCCAGCAGACGTTTCCCTGCTCAACATCTCCTCATTTCCAAAGTGTCATCTCACTTCCCTTCTAAGTCAGTAAGGCAAATCTAAACTTAACCACAGGATTTCTCCTAAGAGAATTTTAGACGGGGAAGTGAAGGGGGAGAGAGAGCCTCGGTTTTAACCACAGGATGAGAGGTTGCCAAGTGAGGGCAGGATAATTGGTTTCCAAATCAAGAATGTCAATACAGGGGTTGGAGCTTAGAGGAGGGGGGAAGCATATGAGAAAAAACTGGATGGACCTACTGCGGACTTGAAGATGCTACAATAAAGGTTATGGCACTCCCTGAACCACCAGATGCAATACTTAGAGGAGACAGCTTTCTTCAGAGAACAGTTAAGACTGGCTTTCATTTCCAACAGAAATTAGAATTTCCCACTATTTTAAAATTTTTCCAGAATTTAGGTCTTTAAGATAGGTGAAGATTAAATTGATGGACAGTTTATATAACATCTGAACTCACATGAAACCACCTGTTGTTTTCATTTCTTACTTGGGCAACTGAGTATGTAACTAGCTAGATTTACATGGAATTCAAATTTCAAGTTCATCAGACAGAGGGTAACTGCGACAGTTTCTATATTTATCTAGATGTCATCACATTAGTATTTCCTCCTTTTATTTAGAAATTGGAAAGAAGAGAAGGTAGCTATTATGCAAACTGCATTTTATGTATTCAGTGTGGTGTTTTCATCAACTAACCTCCAAAACTTCCTAACCACCATGAACTATTCTGTGGAAATAATCAATGAGCTGTGACTCGGAAAAGAAGCGTGTTACTACTGGCCAGGCCTCTTCTACAAAAGGGCGAGATTCCTAAGGGATGCTCTTCCCGGCTGCACAGGTGGTGACATGCCTTCAGAACTGCCACTGACTCACAGGGTGAGCCGACTGGCAGGGAACTTGCCTGCACTCTGCCCATGGAAGCACAGCGGCCATTCTCATCAAGTGGTGCTGCTCAGGAAGTGGTTCCTTGACCACACGATGTCCAGGAAACACTGACATCTAAGCTGACTAGAGGCTGTATTCATTTATTACACTGTGAGCTTGTGAGCATTTACAAATGTGTTGATAACAGCATGAAACAACTTCCTCGTATATGCTCATTAAAGAAACCCCTTTCCAACTCACTCTCAGTCTGGGAATCTGACTTCAAGGCTTCTCCTGAACACCAGAGAAAGGCTCTTACACTGTTGCTGACAGAAGGGCTCCCCCAGCTGACGACAGAAAACTCCCAGCTAACTGAGTCAGCTGTCCACAACCTTCACTCCGGAAAAGAGGGTTCTTGCCTTCCTATCTCACAATTACTCAAGCAAGACACCCAGGAGACATTCAACATCTGATAAGTCATCTAGTTCAAAGAGCAGAAAAGTGATCTATAGTCCAAACACACGTGGGCTTCATACTCCAGGAGAAGCCAAGTTTAAGAAACAAATATACGTACGTACTTGCTTGCCCTTCTCCTCAGCATGACGTGACAGCTCCTTCTAAACGCTATCTGAAAACACCCTCAATGAAAACACCAAAATCCCAACCCAAGCAAGTCAAAAATCATACATACCAAGACTGTACACAGTCTTTGTTTTTAAGGACAGAAACGAGTGCAAAGCCGAGATGCCCAAACACCTTGAAACCATGGCAGTTTCCAGTCACGTAAACAACGCTGGCTGGCGCAGCAGCACTTCACGTGGGGGTTCTTCCCAGCCTCCACCCCGATACCGCGCACCTAATCTGCCGATACCCGTCACGCCCGGGAGTGCTGGTCTCACAGTGGGGCAGAGGCACTCACCTCACAGAAGAGGGTAAGCTTGTCATCAGGGAGAAGCCCGTTGGCTTCGTCCAAGAGAAAATCTCTGCGGATGAATTTTTTGAAGCCCCAGTCTTTGCCTTGCACAAACCTATACGCCCGTTGACTCTCTGAAGTGGGAAAAAAGTCATATTTAGGGTGACTCAAAAAATCAGATCAAACCTACAACTTGTCAGTGTATGAAGTTGTTGGATGTGAAAACAAAGAATCAATGAAGACGAGAACATTTACCCATAGCTTTGGTTTCTTCTCCCTTGGCATTCAGGATGGAGAATTTGAATTTTGCCCGAACTTCACTCTTTGGACAGCTGACCAGTAACAGGTAAAGTGACAAGTAATCTTTGCTTTCTTCATCTAGCCCCTTTGGGTTTACTCTCAAACACCTGTCCAAAAGAGATAGGAAAAAAATGCTGAAAGTATTCATGCCTATAGGCTGGTGAAGCGATAGGAGAGGACTAGACTGTCAGAATCAAGAGAGGAAGATAAAACATAAACCAACCAACCAACCAACCAACCAACCAACCAACCCACCCAGGCTCTGTAACCAGGAAATTCTGATTCAACAGAATGGCCACTTAGAAAGAACCCCTTTTCTAGAGCAACCTGAGTCAACCTTTAAAAAATAAGTAACAAAAATAAAGGGCATTCTAGAATCTGACAACATATCCCTTACACCTCTGCCTCTTTACTCATTATCTCCCTAGTCCCTCTTTTTCCCTTAAAATATTTTAGAAGTTGGGCTATTCTAATCCTCGATCTCAGGAGAGGCAGTCCCTCATTTTGTTGGGACTGTGGTGAAACCATGAAAAAAAAAAATGAGCCCTTTAATATCCCCTTGGGAGACAAAAAGTATTCAAGAGAAATAACCTTTTAAAGATATTTTATCTTCTGGCTGGTGTGGCTCAGTGGTTGATTCACCGGCCTGCAAATCAAAGGGTCGCTGGTTCAATTCCCAGTCAGAGCACATGCCTGGGTTGCGGGCCAGGTCCCCAGGGAGTGGCGCGTGAGAGGCAACCACACACTGATGTTCCTCTCCCACTCTCTCTCCTTCCCCCCTCTAAAATAAATAAATGAATGAATGAATAAATGAATACTTAAAGCTATTTTATCTGTCTGGCAATAATATTATAAGATTAAAATAAAGGAGGCAGTATGGAGGAAGTAGAGATAAAAGTAAACTCCCATTACACAGGTTATAGCTCCAAGCTATACAGTCAGAAATGCCAATCTGCTACCAATGAATCAAAACAAAATTCAGACAGAATTTAATAGGTTCAACTAAGCTAAGCTGTAAATGTCAGTTGAACTACATGTGGTTCAGATACTGTTTCTACCAGATAGGCCATATGTATCCTTAGGCCTTGCCAGTGTTACAGCTCCTCTCTCAAACAGGTGGCCCAACCAATGCCTCTCCGGGGAGTGCACATGCCACTTACATCTCTATGCATTGTGCTAAAGATGCAGATTTAAATACAATGCCTAAGGATAAGCATTCTCTCAGCTCCGAGTAATATACTGCTTAATGTACATAGCCAATAAATACCAAATGAGGAGTTATTTAACTTTTCAGTGGGTTATCCGAGGTCAAAACTGCTGGTTCACAGACATGTGTTCTGGTCTCTGCAGCGAGCACAGGAGAGCATCCTTAACTGCCTGTTCCTCCTCAAGAGGACGCATGGTTTGGATGCCACTGACCCACCGCTCAGATCAAGGTATTCTCCTTGCCACAGGGATCAAGGGAACCAGACCTAAACCAGTCAGTACAGGTATGATACATTCTTGGCCACACTGTTCAGAGGAAGTTCAAAGACTTCTGTTGGATGGTAGTGGGTTATGCCCATTACGGATGCCAGTCATCCTTCAACCACCACAGAATTAGACCTGAGATCCCCAACAGTGTGGAGAGCAGAGAGAGATGGGGCACTTAATCCAACCCCTGGGCTGCTGGATCGAACCAAGCTTCAGAACCATCCTGCACCCTGGACATTCCAGTTACATAAGCAAATAAATCTTTATTTTTTCAAAAAACAGGCAACTTAAAAGTCAAGAGATTAAATGTTGAAATCCAGACTTCTTATTTTTCCCGAACAATCCGAAAGTCTGGCGATAGTCGGTCAGTCCTCATTCACACATCACTGTCGTCAGCTGGGTCTCAGTAACCACCACCCCTCTCAGCAGCACTCTCACTAGGTTTGCCTGGCGGTCCGCACTCGCTCCAGATACGGGTATCGTTTACAACACTGGCCCTCTTTACTCACTCACATTACCCTACCACTGAAACGCAACAAAGGATTTGTGCAGCGTATGGAGAAGGTGCTGTGATTGATCGGACGTGTCAAAGGTGGTTTGTAAAGTTTCGTGCTGGAACTTTCTCGCTGGACAATGCTCCATGGGTGGGTAGACCAGTTACAGTTGACAGTGATCAAACTGAGGCATTAATGGAGAACAATCAACATTATACCACATCGGAGAGAGCCGACATACTCAAAATATCCAAATCAATAAAGTTATTGGCGAAATGAAAAATGTGTCTTTTATTTTATGGAAAAAACCACACGGACTTTTTGGCCAACCCAACAGCAAGCAGCTATATATTCAAGGCACTGTTCTAGGCTCCGGGGAATACGTTAAGGACGAAGTCCCTGTCTCTAAAGATCTTACATCCTCGTCAGTCTCCCTGTAAAACCAAGCAAAACAGGCAACTTTTACAAAAAACTTTTATAGCTAGATGTATTCTTCCTCACCATTTCAGTTTATCATTGGCTCCTGATGAAAATGTTGAACTTTTAATGACTTCACCCATTTCCTCCCGGCAAAAGCTAAAGTTATTGATGGTCCACATGTAGGAGAATTTCACTACCTTGATCTGTTGATAGAAAACCAGGAAGCAATTAAATAGGAAGTGGGCAACCTATAAAACAGCCTGAAGATCAGATGACTGTGCCCCCTCCTTCCCCCCTTGCACGGCCCCAGGAAGGCAGTGCTGTTTGGCCAGCATGGAGGCTCTGTTTTTCCATGTTAGGTCCCTCACCCAGTGACCAACTGCTTCCACAACTTTCCCCAGCCTTTGAGAAATAGTGAATGGGAAGTGAGGAAAACGTGGACAGGGTTGGGAAAGCAGATGACAAAGCCACACCTAACATGAGCCTCTGCTCAGAGCAACATTTGACAATTGAGATGCTGACACCACACTACCCAGGGCCGCAAATCTCAAACCTAGCTTCCTTTTGAGTTGCCCGACAGAGGAACACATTCCCGTCGGGAGGATGTAAGTGGAACTAGTCTCAAAAACTCCCCCCTTTCAGCCTCCACTGAGAAACATCGGCCTAGGGTGTTCAGATTCCACTCGGAGAACCGAGGAAGGGAGAGCTGGCAAGCACCCTGTCCACCTACTGTGTAGCAGCTGTGTCCCAGAGAGAGCAAAAAATCCAACGTAGAAAGAAACCTTATTCCTTTCGTCCACCAAACCCTCCCAAGATGCAAAACTCACAGGGTGAAAACAGGAGCTCACCTGCGTGTAGCACCAGCTCTCGGCTACAGGGCCGCTCGACATTTCTGCCGGAGGCGGAGGACTTGGAACCCTTGACATCGCCAGTTTGAAGGTTACACGAAACTTCCAAAGTCAGAGGACAAAGATTTCTGTTCTCTCTTCACCCTGGTTGACCCAAGAAACAAGAGAATGTCTTAGATTAATGGCGTATTATCCTCCTATTTCTGTTTGACCCTCCAGCGCCTGGAAACTTTGTCTCCTGCCTCGAATTCTCTACGCCGATCATTCAAATGATTTCTTGGAATTCTGATCCTAAGTTTAAATGTTAACCTCGGAAGTCACCTACTCTAATCCAGTCTCCTAGTCACAATTATATCACCCTGTTTTAATCCTGTGCACAATACTTAATGTTCTCTTACCAAATAAATTTACTCGACAGGTATACAAAGTACATCTATGAAAAGGCTGCCTGAAGAGGAGACAGCATAGTGAACAAACACCACATACAACTATGTCACAGGCTCCTTCACTTGGGACACAAACACTCTACTCCTAAAGGAAAATGACCTTGTTACCTCTCTACCTCCTGTCTCATCTTCTCTTCCACTTACAGTACAAACTTATGAAGAGCAGCCTCCTATTCCTCAACCCATTGCTAGCTGCTCTCCTGAAGGGCAACATGTACCCCTTTCCTAGATGTGTTCCTTTCTCTGCACCATTACAGATCTCTCCTCACTTACAGCCCATCACTATTCAATTTTCTAGATTCTTCTATTTGCTCTTGGCCTGTCTGTTTTCTAATCATTCCTCAGTCTTTTGTTGGATTCTCTCCCTCCACTATTGCTCCCCATGGTTCAATCCTCAGTCATTTTCTTAACCTACATTCTCTTTCATGGCAATTTTATCCTCCCAACAGCGTCAAGTTTCTGCCTTTACGCAAATATTTCCCAAATCTCTCTAACTTTGACCTCTCTCATAAACCTCAGACCATTTTCAAATAACATCTACACATTTATTTCAGCAGGGTGTCCCAGTAGCAAATCAAATTCAATTCAAAATTCTCCATTCCAGGGCCTTTCGAACACAAAAGACACTAAAAAAATTGGTGAATTTGGTTCCAATCTTTTAAGTACCATAAAGCCAAACAGAAAAAAAGTTTGCATCACATGACAAAGAAATAACCTCACTGATATACAAATTTATATATAAATTGTTTCTACAAAATCACTGAGAAATGCCAGATACTCTACCAAAATATCGTTCACAAAAAAGAAAACAAAACTGCTCTAAAACATTTTACCCCTATCAGACCTGCAAGGAAACAAGAATCAACCAAACCAGTATGAGGATATGGGAACTCTCATATGCTGTTGGTGGGAAAGTATATTTTGGATGGGAATTTGGCCATTTCTAGTGAAGGTGAGTATATGCGCACTCTAAGACTCAGGGATTCTACTTGTAACTGAAGTACTGCACTAGAATAATGGTTATAAAATCTTAGGGTGCATCAGAAGCACCTGATAAGTAGAACCACCCTCACAGTTTCTAATTCAGAGGTTTGGAAAAAGCCCGAGAATTTGCATTTCTAACAAAGTTCCCAGGTGATCTTGACATGCTGGACCTGAAACTGTATTTTAAGAAACCACTGCCCTAGAGAAACACATATGGGAACAGGAAGACACAGACAAGGATGTTCAATGCAGCATCATTTATAACAGTGAAAAACTAGAAACAAACTGAAAATCCATTTGAAGGAAAAGGTAACTAAACTGAGGTACTTTCATATACTAGAAAACTCTATTTTAGAATTAAAATTAATTAATAAGATCTACAGTACCATGGAGATAATAAAATCAAACACAATGCTAATAAAGCAATTTCTGCAATGTCATATGTAGTAAATTATTTATATAAACTTAGATTATATATTATTTACAGATACATGCATGCAGTAGAAGTAAACGAAAATCACAAGCTACACGTCAGATTCATGATGGGAGAGAGAGGGAGAAGAATGAGGCGGGGAAAATTATAGAAGACATTTCAAGTTGATCTCTCATATTTCTTTTAAAATAAGGATGATCTGAGGCAAATATACAATACAAAAACGTCTGTTAGATTTGAGGTAACTACTTGAGTGTGTACTCTTTGTACTGTTCTGTTTCATTTTTTAAAACATATTGTATTAATTGTGGGAATAAAGTAAGGATGTGTTCCACTATATCAAACACTGTCTGCAGAAATTCTTTCCTGAATTCTGGTTTGGGGTTAGCTATGGACGGACAATACGAATCTCATCATGTTGCCCTCTTTGCTTGGCTACGAAGAAACCCTGAGACAAACTTGTGCCCTATCTCTTGAAGCTATAGGTTATTCTATATGCTTATCCTGTAACAGCTTTATTATTTACTTAATGTTGTTATTCCCTTTGCTATAATTCCATCAAGTGATTACTCTTTTTAAATATGTTAAGTATTTTTGGAAACTGCCTCAAATCATTTGGATGAAGAGGTATAAATGGACGAAAAATCTCTCATCTCATACGCAGTCACCGACCACTTACATACAAGTCCTGGAGGAGGAGGAGTAAGATTTAGTTGCACCCTCACAGCGTACCACCACTGGAACTACCACAGTTGCCACTGGTTTCAAACACTGCTCTACAGGCGTTTACAACTAAAGCATCCCATGTCATCACAGACAGAGCTGCCTTACACATGATGTGCTGTTTCACTTAAGCGAGCAAACAAAGCACTGCTTTGGCATTTGAGCTCCCTTGGTTCATGCAATTCGTGGTCCCATGATGACATCAAGAAAAGAGAGCAAATGCGACTACACCTGTGCTCAAGGCAGGCCGGCCCCAGATGCGGAAAGCAAATGCTCACTGAACTATCTGTCCAGTAGAGGCCAGAGTGAGACTTACAAATTCCTACTTGAAATGATCTTTTGGGCAGGCTGGCAATGAAGATGTGGATTCCACATGTTAGCTAAAAGCATAAAATTAAGCTCTGGAGGTGTTGGGTGCAAGCTCAGCTCTATACTGAGCAATCATAAAATACAAATTTGAGTTTGTTTTGAAGTTTAAAAATACCTCAACTTTACCTAACAATTAACAATTTAAGAATTCTCTGAGTCGAAGGACAAATTTAAAAATGAGCTTGTTTTAATGGCTTAACTGTTGCTACTGAACCATGGTTCATCATTACAACCAAAAGGAAAAAATACTACTTTGGTCTTAGCCATTTTTTCTTTTTTGCTTCTCACTCATTTTGTAGCCAAGTCTTTTTAAAAAAATAACATTACCTTTCTTCCAATTTTTAAAAGAATGCCCAACCCAGCAGCTAGGAAAGCCGGAGAATCAGCCTTAGACGCTGAGGCTCTAACCACGCAACCTGCCGAGAGGGAAATTGACTGGGACAGCACAAGTCTAATTAACTTCACTCACAGCAGGCACCACGGGCAATGTGTAGCCTGGTGTTACATGAACTCTCCAGCACTTCATGCCAACTGCTGGATACCCAGCAAAAAACAATTTTAGGAAAGAGGAGATCCATTTGAGAGTCATGGTTTGAGAACCTTTGAAGGGGACAACTAGCACCAAAATACAAGTATACTGTTCTTCACTTCAAACAAATTAGGTCAAACTTTGATTAGGTCAAAAGTTCCCAAACAAGAAATGTATTTTCTAAAGCTTAGCAAATTTCCCGGTATGTTGACAACCATGAGGCTGAACATATCTGTTATATACCACCATTTATTTTCTCGTTCACTGTATTAAATCCAGACCTGTGAGGTTATACACCTCTTCTGACTCAACCAAGAAATAAACTCACCTGTATTTTGCTGTATAGAAAGCGCACCTTTTTGCCCAACTTTTTGAGGGAAAAAGAAAGATGCACATTATACATGGGCAACACTAAACAAACCAGGGGTGCATATCATACACAACAAAATACAGTGAAATACCCGTGGACTGTAATACTGCCCACATTCCAATGAAGGTACTTATCAGTTAGCAACTAATAGCAATCTCAAACAGAATGCTTCCTGGCAGGTATTCTGATGCACAGATAATACCTTCAATCGAACCTACACAGGGTGCACTTCTTTTCTGCCGATGAACGCTTCTACTGCCTCTAGCAGACTTTTAAAGGAACTTGAAACTAGTCTTTGTATCCCCTTTACCACCTAGCACAGCCGGCCTAGAACAAGGCATTCAGCAAAAATACTTTGATGACTGAAACATTTATTCAGTTGATATTCAAGTTCATTAACTTTTGTTTGCTTCTTTCACATATCTCTAAAAGAGACCTTTGAACAGTGCTGAGTATATTAGATTTGCAATGTAATGAAAATCATTAATTTGTTCTTTTGGATGATGTACAAACAAAGCCAAAAACTCCTAGCCTGGCACTCTCAAGTACTGGCCCTGGTAAAATTGAGTTTTTCATCTAGTATTAAGTGTATCTTCATTGTACATGGAGGGAAAGACATTATAATTTCTTTCACTTTGAAAACAAATCAGTAATTTGAACTCTTACATAATCAGGATTCTTTCAGGATAGAAGATTAACTCCCTGTGCAACAGGGGGAAGTGTCGCAGTAGTTTAACCTGCAGGATGTGCGGAGCTAAGCTAGCACATTCTCTGAAAAGTGTTACATAGACAATTTATGCAGTTATTTTTTTATCCTTCTTTTATTCTCTATAAGCATCCTTCCACCTCTGATCTAATTCAGGCATCCACAGAATTTTTTTTTTAAAAAACCAACAGCAGGCATATCACACACATGATATCTACGAGTTAATCTTATGTCCATCAGTCTTAAAAATTATAGGAATAAGGTTGCAGATATATTAGATTAAACCAAGTAATTGTTCTGTAGGCCAAATATCAGCAATTTTACGTGGTTCAACATAACACACAAACATGTGCAAGCGAGCTGGCTGGGAACATAGCTTCTTGCCAAAGAATGGTTTGTTAGGGACTTTTTAAAAGCCTATCACTTTTTCTTTTTTGGTTTAAAGACTTGTACAGCTTCCAAGTAAGGAAAAATCCCAATGTCATAACTATTTTAAACCTGAGAGACGTTTCCATTTTCCAAAACAGAAGAAGCCAGAAAGATTGTTGACAATTGAGAGAAATGGAGATAGAGATGGGGAAGGCAGAGAGGAGAGGGGGAAGAGAGAGAAAAGAAAGAGAGAGAAAACTAAACTATAGAAAGACTTGGTTATACTTTTGAGTAACTGATGTGACTTCCAAGGAGCATTTACGTTTCTTCTGTTACAGTGTCTTCAGTTGTACACAGTCCAGGAGGTAGTAACTGCTTTCTCATCACCCCAAGGTCAGATTATTGTAGGTCATACTGACGTTCTCTGTTGCAAGGTTTGAATGACTTTTGAATATTTCTTATGCGTTAGCTTTCTGCAGTTCAATGTAGCCTAACCAAATACTTTTTAAAGTGTACTTCTGTAAAATTTAGAGGTACTTCTAAAAATAAAACTAAGAGCAATCAAAAAGATCTCAATTAGCAGAAGAAAAACTGGGTTTCTCTTATGTCCCTTAAGGTCCACGGGGTTCATGTTTTAGAAAATTTGTAAGTTAAAGACAACTACTTTTTAAAAACTGAGACATAACTTGACAAATAACACTGCTTTTTCATTTTGCAAGAGAGGGATTTAGTATTAAGCAAATTTAAAGATCAAGAAGAAAAAGTCAATAGCCTAAAAGAAAAATGGGCAAAGAACAGTCAATAGTTTACAGAAATATAAATACCAAAGGTTCTTAAATATGTGAAGATATGTTAAGCTCTCATTCATAATAAGATAAATGCAAATTAAACCACTCATTGATTCACCAGTGAGTTGGCAAAGATCAAAATGTTTATTCCTGTCCCGGCTGGTGTTGGCTCAGTGGATTGAGTGCTGGCCTTTGAACCAATGGGTCATAGGTTTGATTCCCAGTCAGGACACATGCCTGGGTTGTGGGCCAGGTCCCCAGTAGGGGACACGTGAGAAGCAACCACACACTGATGTTTCTCTCCCTTTCTCCCTCCCTTCCCCTCTCTCTGTAAATAAATAAAATCTAAAAAAAAAGTTTGATAATACTTGCCCAGGGTAAGAAGAACATTTCTGATTAGAGCATAAATTGCGACAATCTTCATGAAGGGAAATGTATATAAAAATGAATAAGAAATGCATATACCCTTTGAGCCAATGATTCCACTTCTAGAAACTGACCCTTTTGATGTATTTAATTATGACAAATATAAAATGTTTCTCATGATAACACTATTTGTAATCACAAAAGACTGGAAATAATGTAAAAAGCCCATCAACAGGGGCTTGATTAAATTATGACTCAGATAGACAATGTAATAAGCATCTATTAAAAGGAGGAAACTCCTTCTATTTAAAGAGGTAAAACATTTGTTTCAATATATATTAAAGATATATACATACCTTGGCTCTGAAAAGCTAAGGACACTGGTTACTTTCAAGGAAGGAAACTGGATATTTGGTTGGGAAGGAGAATTTCCATTGTATTACCTTTTTATTTTCTGAATTTTGAACTATGTGACTATATTACTTTTCCAAATAATAAATTAAAAATATTTAATCCTGGTCAGGTAGTTCAGTTGGTTAGAGCGTGGTCCCGATAAGCCAAGGTTGCAGGTTCCACCCCAGGTCAGGGCACATGCAAGAATCAATCAATGAACGTATGAATAAGTAGAACAATAAATCGATGTTTCTCTCTCCCCACCCCCTCATCCTTTCTCTCTCTGTCCCTCTCTCCCGCTCTCTAAAATCAATACTGTAAATAAAATGGATAAATAAGTAAAATTTAAAGAAATCAGCAGCATTTACAAATAATTTTTAGAAAGTATGAGATGGTGCATAAAGCAGATCCTTATGAGAAACAAGACAGGAACTCTTCAGTGGCTTCCACTGCTATCTGAATAAATCTGTGTTCCGTCCCGACAGCCGAGTCCTCGGTGCACCTCCCTGACCTCATCTAACACTCACCCTTCTGAATCACCATGCTTCAGTCACTCAGGCCTTTAATTCTGCTTAGTGAGCAGAACAGGCTCTTTCCTCCACCCAGAAAGCTCTTTCTTCCCTCAGTTCTTTTCATAGTTGGCTCCTTCTTGTCTTCAGAGGTCCTATCAAATGTAACACCTTTCTGATCACACCATCTGAAGCCCACTTCTAGCCCATTCCTTTCATGTTATCCTGTCTTATTTTCTTATTACCGCCATCTGAAATCATCGCTTTACTTTTTTTACTTGTCTGTTGTCTCCCCACTAGAAGTTAAGCTCAATGAGAGAAGAGCATCCCCATGTGCCTAGTGGCGTAACAGATACTCAAAAAATATTTGTTCAATGAAATTGTTGTTGAATAACTAGACTCACTGTGCTTTGGGATCATAGTTTTCCTTCATGAGTGCTTGTTAAAATGTTAAAAATCTGGGAGTTGCTGAATGAGTAACAGCATAGGAACCCAGGCATATTTTTTAAATAAGAGAACATTTAAAAAATTATCAGTTCATCTCACTCTAACTTTTAAAAATTCATTCAGTGCATTCCAAAACTATACTCTTCTCTGATTACAAAAATCCAAGAAAACTTGGGAGAAAAGGGCTAAATGAGAAGTTCCTGAACCCACAAGACAAGGGCAAAGAGCAGACTCTCTGGAGGCAGTCAGAGCCGGGTACAGAACGCGCCACCGCAGCCGCCGTCAGGGATTCAGGCTGGACGCCAAGTTATTTCCAGTTAAGTTCTATATAATGAAATTCTAACATATTGATAAAATAAGGCAGATCCTTGGCATTTACTTAGATTTGACCTATAATTTTCATACTATCTGACATGGATTTGATTCCCTTAAAATTGGCATGTAGAGAGCAGATAAATACCATTAAATATATGTGTGTCAACATGTATACATATATAAACATATCTTTAAAACATGTCTAGATACATAACTAAGTTTTTTTTATGCCAGGCTAAGATGTAGAATATGTTTTCTGCCACAGTCAAATACTTATTTAATTTAGATAAAAGTGAAATTGTTCTTGGAACTGTTGTGTACAAGGAAAACTCAGAAACAAGTACAGTATTATGTGTGCATGTCAGTACCTTTAGGGTCATCCCAATTTACAAATATTTCTTAGGCAAGCACAGACTCTAAAATGACTAGGATTAGGTATGCTCACCGTACACATACATTGGTTATTTTTCCTTCTTCTCCTCAATCTAACTGTTATGAGGTAGAGTTTTACAGAATGGCCTGGCTAGTGAGTCTCATCCAGACAAAGTCAAGATGAACAAGAAGGTACATGAAGAGTCTCCCATCATGGAAGGCAGTGGGGTGACCCACAAAATGCTCCCGCTGACTCCCATGCCTCAGTGTGTGCTGGCTGCTTACAGTCTCTCTGCCCTTTTCTACAGGTTATAAATAACTATGAGGTGTCCTTGCCCCCAAGGAGACCTTAGCAGCCGGCTCAGAGGTTAAAATATGGAATAATCCCCACTTTGAATGCAACTTTTCAGCTAGCAAAATAATCAAAAGAACAGAAAAATTTATTGCCAATTTAAGAGCTGGGGAATCATTCTTCCACTGAAAACTATCCATTACGTGAGTGCTGTTGACACAGACATATCAGCATAATTCCCCACCTCCAAAATATGCACAGGACGAATACAGTGAATGCTCTGCTCCAAATGCAGAGATCTCCCCTAGAAAGAGGCTGGCAGATGAACAGCCGTATAGGATTTTGTCTCCCTTGACCTTAACAAAACTTTTTAAGTTTTGTTCTTATTTTTTAATTTAGACAAAAATGACTATTGAGCTAAATATATCTATAAAACAAGACTGGAAAGAAAAAAATTCCTGTCTCCACTTGGATGAAGGAGACAGCAGAATAAACCATGGTTGCAACCATCAGAGGTTTCGTAAGAGGTGGTATGCTGCTATTGTTAATTACAGAACCCCAACTAGGAAAAAACAAATTCCTCCAACTGCTTTAAAAAAAAAAAAAAAGGCAGACAGGGTTCATCAGATTAAGCCTCTCCGCACATCCCTTTCGAACTCCATCATCTGGGAGACGTCTGAAATGGGATGACATGAATCCAAATCAGCAAACAAACCTGATTACAAAGGGGCTACTTCGCTTCAAAGTGGGTCTCAGTTCCAAAGGAAAACACCTTTAGAAATGAAGTTAGATAGGCAAAACCAAACAATCAGCAACTTCTCTCTTTTCACAAATTATAATAATGTGTTGACTCCACTGAACGGCTTTGGAGAAAATCTCTAAGGCTACAAAGAGCAAAGTTAGGAAAGACGAAGATTTTAACACATCCCACGTGTTATCAAAGATTTCTCCTCTAGGTTGAGGAAATTTATTCTAAAACAAGAGCTGGAACAGAATTTTAAAAAGAAAGAGGTGGTGGGGAAAGGGAAGGAGGGGAAGGAGGTAGAGGAGGGGGAAGGGAAGGGGGAAGGGGAAGCGAGAAGAGGTAGGGGGATAAAATCTTATGGCTAAGAAGATTCTATTTATATATAGTCATATTCCCAAAGTTGTTTGGAAATTTGAGAGGTTTTTCACCCTCTCCCTCCCACTACAACTAGGAAGAACCTATAAAATCCAAATAGTAAACAGGTGAAAGGCTTCGCCCTAATACGGTTTAAGCAGGTCCGATCTGCAAGGACTCCAAAAACAAGTTATTACATGAAACAAACAGGGAGAGGCTGGATAACCCCGCAGGGTCCCCCCTTTACAGAAGCCAAATTCTACATGCAGTTCTCTTTGGCCATCTATACTTTAGTCAAGCCATTTAAAAATATTTCTTGCTAATACAAGCTGGCTACAGAAAGGGCCCAAGGAATACATATAAAAAAATAAAGTCTAAATTGGACTTAAGACATACAATTTAGAATAAGTCAGAAGCTGAAAAGGTCCACCTGCTCCAGGGGATTTGGTATACGAGGGGTTTCCCTGAAAACCCAGAATTTGTTTATGAAAATTGTGTATTTATTCTTACATGTTTAAACTTCAGTCACCTTCAAAGTACTCTCCATTTGATGCAATACACCTGTCAGGACCTTTTATTCACTGCTCAAAACAGTTTTTGAACTCATGATTTTGATGCCTTTTAGTGCTATTTTTTGTTTCACCTCTTCCACATGAGCAAAATGTTACCTTCTGAGGACTTTTTTCATCCAGGGGAATCACTTGGGTGAGACTGGGAGAAAGGGAGGGTTGGGCACCGGGCAGCGGTGGGGGTGGAGGGGGGCCATTTTTGGTCAGAAACTGCTGAACACTCAACGCAGTGTGGGCAGGTGCGCTCATAAATCACCCATCAGGAAATGAGCAAACGTGCTGTAAGACTCTTCGAAATAAATTCACTGAAGGCACATGCAGTCTCTCACAACAGCATCAGCTGGTATGCCATTACAGATGGGCAGGCTCCTAGAACACAGACCCAGCAGGGGAAACCTGTACTACAAGGGGTCTGCCTTCCAGAAAATAATTCCGGGCCTTTGGGGGGCCCCCCCTCATATTAACTACATGGGTAACCAAGTCTCTTCAGTAATAACTACTATAATACTATCTAGCTTAAGTATTTTTTAAAGTACAGAATCAGTATTTTCTAGAGATACTTCTTTTAAATAAGATTTTATTTATTTATTTTTAGAGAGGCGAAGGGAGGGAGAAAGACGGGGAGACAAACACCAATGTGTGGTTGCCTCTCATGTGCCCCCAACCAGGGACTTGGCCTGCAACCCAGGCATGTGCCCTGGCTGGGAATCAAACTGATGACGCTCTGGTTTGCAGGCCAGCACTCAACCCACTGAGCCACAGCAGCTAGGGCTGGACACACTTCTTTATGAAACACCTAGACCTCCCTCTAACTATGAGAGACCAAGGTGTACATATGCTTTCGTCTTCTTTAATTATGGTCTTACTGAAGAAATCTGATGACTGTTTACATGGACCCATGCTCCTGGCCCAGCAAATATTGACAGAAAAGAAATTCTCTCTTTTTCTGAAGTTATTAAAATAAAGCAATTTCTATGTAAATGTTAAGGTACTCACTAACCTAAATGAAACAAAGGATGGGCACAAAGTTCTCAGCTTTGAATGTTCATTACAAAATTCATGACACAAGGAAAAAGTAAAACCCCACAGGCAGATAAAACTAGGGAGAGTTAGACAGAATGTCTGTCTTAACAGAATTTCCTGGCTCCCAATGATTTGTGTCAGAATTTAAATGGTTAACATGCAATAACGCATACTTTACCCACTAAAACACTGTAAAAACGTACATAACACTTGAGACAAGAATCTCATACCACAAAGTAAAAGTCTGAAGATGTCAGTCACAGGCCTGGCCAGCTGACTCAGCTGGTCAGAGTACCACTGGCGCCTGCCAAGGCTGCGGGTTTGATCCCAGATCAGGGCACATACAAGAAACAGCCGTGAATGCTTAAATAAGTGGAACAAAGCAATGTTTCTCTCTCCCTTCCTCTCTCTTTATCTGAAATCGAGTAAAAATAAATAAATGAGTAAATAAATGTACATATATATCTATGTATGTTTTAAAAAGAAAGAAAAAACCCGTGATGCTAGCCGGAATGGCAGGAAGATCTTTTCAAGTTCCCCGCAGAGAGCTGGGCCCGACCGCACACACCGCCGATCTGCTCTAAACCGAACTCCGTGTACAGAGGGAAACGAAGCCCACAAACTGCGCCGGGCTGTCCAACCTTTTGGTGTCTCTGGACCACACATTAGATACACAGACACTAACGAAAACTGATGAGCAAATAAAAGGTTTTAAGTAAATTTACAATTTTGTGTTGTGTTGTATTCATAGCCATCCTGGGCCACAAGAGCCGGGGGCTGACGGCCCTGCTGGGGGACTAAGGCATCTCCTTTTCTAAGCTGCAACTCTAATTTCCCTGAAGATCTTTCCGAGGGAGAAAAGTAATCTTCCTCTGAGGTCTCAAAATCATGTATCATCAACTGTTAGTTAAAAATTTAAACCCAAACATCTTTTCTCCCGTCCACCTTCAGTATAGAGCCTAATCCTTTCCGCACACAACAGCCACCACAGGTCTGAACAACTCTGGCTTACTCCAGGGAAGAATATTTAGAATAAAACTTCTTGTTGAAGGCATTTATAAAAATGTTTCTTTCACAGTTTGTAATGCTCATTATTTTTTTCCCATTTTTTTTAAATACCACCTTACATGCTTACCTTCCCTGACTTCAAGTTTACATATCATTTGCACTGAAATGAAATGACAGATTGCACTTGAGATGTGCATTTTTTAAGTCACGGTAAATATTTCTATGCCTTTCAATCCACTTTTTTCCTCATTATCTTAAACTATATTTAATAAACTATGCAAAAAGTCACTAGGTCAGTAGGGAGACTGATCTGTCTCGTCTAACAGGAAATCTGATGGAAACAGAGACGATGAATCAGACCCAACCAGACTCTGAGCCCGCACAAGTCCTCCTCTCCGTGGCTGTCCTGAAATGGGGGAATCTCACAAGAGTGGGTGATGCATTTGCTAGGATTTACAAGTCAAAATTACCACTCATATCTCCAGTCCTGAGTGCTGTACTTTTTAGTCATCTTTCAAAAAGATAATGCTTAGAAATTAAAGTCGGAAAATCCAAACTAATTCTTCTAATGAAATGGCTTATGAATGTAGCAAAAATGAAACAGGTGGCTTGCCCCCACATCAACAAGAAAGGAGTGATCACTTTTGCCAGCTACCTCACAAAATTTTTAAAAAATAACTATTAAGTTTTTAAGTAAAATACCCTTTTAAGAAAGTGCTCTGTGGGTCTATTATACCAACGCAAGATGCATTTAAACAAAGCAATGCAACCTATAGTTTTTAAAGAAGATTTATTTACTTATTTTTAGAAAGAGGGGAAGGGAGGGAGAAAGAGAGGGAGAGAAACATAAATGTGTGAGAGAAACATGATCAGTCTCTCTTGCACGCCCCCCAATCAGGTGTGCCCTAGACTAGGAATTGAACAGTCAGCTTTTCATTTTGTGGGATGACACCCAACCCACTGAGCCACATCAGTCAGGGTGGCATCCTATAGTTTTAATAAACAGCTGTCACTCTAAAGTTTCTGTTGAAGACTGGTGAGATAACTCAGCTAGACACCACCCTTATACCACCCTAAAAATCTACCACATCCTACAAAGGGACTCAAAACAGAAACAGGAATAACAGTGGTCGCAAGGCTTCCAGGAGCCTCATGCGGGCAGGAAATTCTGCTGCTGTCTTCCCTTTCGCAGGAAAATGAAGTGCTGCATACACTGGGGTAATTCTTTAAGAACAGAATCTTTTCCTGAAAATGTAAACACTATCTTTAACTATTACACTGTACAAATAAGCTTCTCTTATTTTGGTAAACCAAATCTGGTTACTACTAGGAATGGAACGAGCCTTCACCAAAAACCGCCTTAAACTACTGGTGTTAAAACAGGACAGCCGTGCTCAGATTTAAGAGAAGACAGGGAGACTCTGGCTGAGTCCATCTAGTAAATATTTACCAAACACCAACTGTGCAAGACATTCTTCGAGATAGAATAGTTAAAAAAAAGAAAGAAAGAAAAGACAAGGTTCCTGACCCTCTGATGGTAGACAGACACATGCCTTTAAGATTTTATAAGTAATTATCTTATGCAGAAGTTATTAATGAACTTTAATGGATAAAAATGCTCTGAATCTGACTCTTAAAGTCAAAACCAATACCTTTAGTCCTTTATTCTCTCTCTATATATTTTAAGGTTTTGGTGTCTCAGTTAATTTGGTGGAACAAGCACTTTTAGGCCCAAAGGACCAGCGAAGGTTAAAGAACGACAATACTGGTAAGGACTACGAAGAACAGAAGAGGAACAGGGACACTCTCACACTCCTGGAAGAACAAATTAGTACCACCACTTCGGAAAAGCAGTTTATTATCTAATACACCTAAGGATCCAGCAATTTCACTCTCAGAGATGGCCCAGAGAAACTCCTCCTGCAAATTGCTGCCAGCACACATTAAAGGGGAAAAAAGTTCAAAGCAGCAGTGTTCATAACAGCCAAAAACATCAACAGTAGAATGGCTACACAAAGTGTGGTAGAGTACAATCATATAATAGATGCTGTGTGGCAATAAAATTAAACTACAGGTCTACACAGTGACATGGATGAAAGTTACTAACGCACTGTTGGGTTCTGAAAGAAGACACAAAGAGCACTTACGGTATTATTCCATGTCTATCAGGTTCAGAAGCAGGCAAAATTCAACTGTACTGGTGTGCAAAAAACCTCAATGGTGAAATCACAAAGGAAGGAAATAATTATCATAAATGTCAGACTAGTCATACTTCTGTGCAAAAAAGTATGGGTTATAAGCTAGAAGGGGCACACAGCAAGCTTTTTTGGGGTGCTGGCAATGATATACTATTTCTAGGACTTACTGGTAGTTATATAGGTACTTGTTTTTTGTAACTAACCTTTATGGAGTTACACTGTGTATCTTTGTTATATTTCATAATGAAAATGTTCAACACATGTTAAAATAATCCAACAGAGTGTGTATATATAGTTGACCTTTGCACATCAGTTTTGAACTGCATGGGTCCACATATACCCAGACTTTTTTCCAATACACTGTTAAGTGTACTTTTTCTCCTGATTTTCTTAGCAACATTTTCTTTTCTCTAGCTTAGTATACTGTAAGAATACAGTACATAATATATATAACATACAAAACATGTGTTCATGAATTTATCAGTAAGGCTTCCAGCCATCAGTAGGCTATTAGTAGTTCAATTTGGAGGAAGTCAAAGTTACATACAGATTTTCAGTGGCATGGGGGGTCGGCATCCCTAAACCCAAACTGTTTAAAGGTCAACTTTTTGTGTGTGTGTGTAAATTTCATTTATATTTTTTACTGAATATATTTAATATTTACTATAAATAATATCTATTTATTTCTTCCAATGTCTAAGAGCAAATAAATGTCTTACGCAGAATACACCCTTGATTCTCTCCCTGCAAGACAATTTAGGATGAGAACTCAGTAACAGAGCAGGGCCACTAGGAATGAATACCTACAGATAGTCTTTCTTACTATACCCTCTTTCTCTGAATTTATATGCAATATGTAAGATCTGCATTTCAGGAAAATTTTCAATACTGACACAAATGTTTAAATCTACATATATCTACTCACCTGGAGCCATTACTTAATACCCAAATTATTACAAGAAATAAGCAAAAGCTTCTGAAAAAGCAAAGCGAGGATACAAGTACTTCTTTGTATTACTGTTGCCTCTGATAAACTTCCAATAACTTCCCATCTCACTCCAAGTAAAAGCCAGACCCTTTCAGTGGCTGAAAGGCCCCGCACAATCTGGGCGTCATTACCTCACCGGCCCCATCTCCAATTACCTTCTCCTGAGCTCACCTCGTTCCAGCCACTTCGCCCTTCTCTGCTGTTGTTCCTCAAACAAAAGAGGCTTGTTCCTGCCTTAAGGCTTTGTGTTCGCCCTTCTCTCCACCTGAGTAACTTCCCTGAGACGTTCTCTTGGCATGCTCGCTAACACTGTTGGGTCTTTCCATAACGGTCACCAGCTCTGCGAAGCCTACCCCAACACTCTCAGAGATGCAACCCCCAACCCTGTAACCCCAGTTGTATTCCTCCCCCTACTTCTCTTCCTACAGCACTCAAAGTCATCTACCCGACTGTATTCAGAATGGAAGAAGGCAAGACTCTTGTCTGTTCTGTCGCTGCACCCTGTCAGTGTCTGGCACACAGAAGGCCAGAAATAAACACTTGTTTAATAAACGACTGAATTAATCTTTTCTTTTGGATTGCTCTTGAAAGATCAGACAGTAACTTCATACAGTTAAAACAAACAAACAATGTTTCCCCTCGCTATATGCCAAATTTAATATCAAAGTTTGTTTTACTTGCAAGTTTCAGGGTTATGTTCTTATTAACACTAAGGAGTCACAGGTAAGACTTATATAAAATTGACACAAACTAAAGTGTATTTTCCTCTTAAAAATGTGCAGTGCCTGTTTTAATGACAATGCCGGGCAAGCCCAGAGACAAGAACTCTCCTGCACAGCTGGTGCAGGTAAACGCTGGCGTAATCACTGTGGAAACCACCTGACAAGATGCAGCATGAAGACTGAGTGATCGCTTCCTATGTAGCTAAAGCTATGCTTTTTGTTATTTTTAAGTTTTTAAAAAATAAGCATGTTTTACTTTTTTTTAATCCTTACACAAGGACATTTTTTTTGATGCTTTGGGAGAGGGGGAGAGCGAAACATCAATGGGAGAAACATTAGTTGCTTGCCTTCTCATTCATGCTCCAACCACGGATCGAACCTGCAACCTGGGTATGTGCCCTGAATGGGAACTGAACCCACGACCTTTCGGTCCATGCATCAACACTCCAACAGAGCCACACCAGCCAGGGCAAGCATGCTTTATTTTTATTGTCAGAGAGAAAGGTGTTTTTTAAAAATTTTGCAAACAAAACATAATTTCAAGAAGTTCTTTACATTATCTTTTGACTAACACAGAAACAATAAAGGCTTCTATTGTGTACCCACATGAAATAGCCCAAGAAGGGGACTACGGTTAGGAAAAAAAAATTTTTTTGACTTAGAAACAGAAATTTTATGGAGAGTTTCCTGAGTAGAGTGGAAAACAAAACTCCTATTCCATAAAGAACATAATTTTATTTTAAAGAAAGACTTAGGAGTATCTCCCCACAGGGTAAAACACAGGACTGATGTGCAGTGCAGGTCACGAGCTCCATTCAAACCTCCTGGCCGCAAGGGCATGAGGAAGACGGCTCACCAAACAAGGCCCACGGGGTGACACGGCAGGCACCTCTGAGCATGCAGAGCTTGCTCTTTCATGAGCTATTTCGCCAGTTAGAGATGGAACAAGCCCTAGATCCAAAGGTGACTTTCCAATCACACCTGAACCACATCCTAAGACTTAATAAATATGAGAGAAAATACACAGCCATCTGATATTCTACAGTTATTTATTACTAAGATTTCCATTTTAGGTTTTATTGTTTTTAAAACTATGTAGCATATAAATTCTTCTCAAATTCTTAAGATAGGTGAATATATATTCATACATGAGGTAGCTGCCCAAACTAGTTAAAGAATTCCTACTCAAATACTCACAGCAGGCAGCCTTATTATTAAAGAGTAACAGTTTTCATTTGAACACTTCAGCATTCCAAGTGCTCAAAGCTCAGAATAGGATCCACATTTAAAGAGAAAAAATATGGAATATAAAAATTAAAAGTATACTCAACCTCACAATAATAAAACTATAGTGATTCCAGAAAAAACTATTTAAAGATTCGAGAAAAAAGTTGTAACTGAAAACCACTGATCATTAAAACAGATGGTCCCTGAGCAAAATTTCCTCCAACA
This sequence comes from Tonatia bakeri, assembly GCA_004024845.1. NCBI lineage: Eukaryota > Metazoa > Chordata > Mammalia > Chiroptera > Phyllostomidae > Tonatia > Tonatia bakeri. Next base: position 7,769 of record PVIA01012511.1, on the reverse strand, counting down.
GTTCCAATTTAAGGTGAAGGCTTATATTTTTTAAATGCTTAATTTGACTAAGAACACTCCAAGAAACTCTTTCATAAATATCAGCTGTATCTGGATCATACTGAACTTACAAGGTAACATAAAATTGTATGCACTGGACTGGAGATCACTAAACAGGCCTACATTTAGTGGGCAGGAGTTTAAAAGTAGTAAAAGAAACTTAGAAGGGGGAAAGGTGAGTAGTTATTGACATTTATGAAAAACAACTATTGGATGTGAGACAATAAAATCACAAAATATTAACATGCAAAAGTTGGCAAATTTATCAAATTCCAGAAAGAATCCACAGGAAAAGAAATTTTCAGGGCCTCTGGCCTTAGAAAGAGATTGTCATTCCAAGTTATGGAAGATTTTCCATATCCCTTCCTCTCCCTCAAGTGACCCCTCCCTCTCCTCAAAATGGTAGACCAAGGGGAAACACTCAAATAAGAGATATTTAAACACTGGCTGGTGTGTCTCTGAGGGGTTGAGTGCCGGCCTGCAAACTGAAAGGTCACCGGTTTGATTCCCACCGAGGACACAGGCCTGGATGCAGGCCAGGCGCCCAGCTGGAGACACGCGAGAGGCAGCAGGTCGGTGCTCCTCTCCCCCTCTTCCCCTCTCTAGAAATGAATAAACAAAATCTTAAAAAAGGTACTCAGAATAGAAGCAAACCACCAAAACAACACAAAGTAAGAAGAGAACGAGGAAGAGGAGAAAACCGTAAGGGATATGAGGGTTTTGTTCACTAGAGTTTTGTCTTTAATGGCAAAAGAAAAAAAAAAAGAAAACAACTTATATATCCATCAAAGGGTTTTGGAAAAACTGTCAAACAGTCATACGGTGAAATAAAAATAAAACAGCTAAAATGAGGGACCTAGATCTATACGTATCCAGATGAACAGATGTTGAAAAACAAGAATAAATGAAAAAAAAAAAAGACTTCCACAGAGTTTATTTATATGTGCATCTTACACACACTCGTGTGTCTCACACACAGCGCGCTGGGAGAACGCACATTACATCCACGGCAGCGGCGCCCCTGGTGAGTGAGGGCGGGAAAACGGCTGGGAAAGTGAGTGAATAAAGAGGACTTCAGTCGAAGGTGTTTGTCACAATCTCTCTAGTTGTTTGGCTTTTTGAAAAAACTTTCAAAAAACAATGAATTCAGTGGAAAAAGTAAATTAGAAAAGCTTTAAAAATCAACATCATAGCAATATTTTCAATAAACAATACTATAATCAAAATCCAACCAAAAAGAGCCAGGGAAGCCCTGGATGGAGTGGCTCAGTGCAGTGAGTGCGGGCCTGTGAACCGAAGGGCCGCCAGTTTGATTCCCGCTCAGGGCTCACGCCTGGGCTGTGGGCCAGGTCCCTGGCAGGGGGCGTGCAAGAGACAACCACACACTGATGTGTGAAACTTCTTTCCCTCTCTTTCTCCCTCCCTCCCCCTCTAAAAATAAATAAATAAAATCTTAAAAAAACTAAAAAAGCCAGTGAATTCAGTCCCTATCTTCTCAAGAATGAGAAGGTCAGCTTTTGTTGGTAAAATATTTTTCCTAGCTGGTGGAAATTACATAGCACAGGGGTTACTTGAAAAGGGAGGGAGGAAACAGACCGATTTCACATACTTCAGTAAAAAATACATTTTAAGAATAGTACTCATAGTAATCCAGCATATCTTCAGAGAGACCGTCAATCCTCACCAGGACCCACATCCCCACGGAGCACCTCCTCTCTCCTTTCTGACCTTCTGACCTCCCAGACCTGTTCCGTTCCACCTTCTAACCTCCTGCAGCCTTGTCCCCCCTCTTTCCCCAGTGTTATTCATTTCCCTCTCTACAGACCAATCCTTCTGTAACCACCTCAAATTTTAATGCCGATGTACTCAAAGACAGATTTTTTAAAAGAAAACTTGAGACTTTCTGAAATGCTTTAAGCTTTTTCTCCTCTTTCAAATATGTTTTTCTTCCTTCTGTTACCTTCTCCATCCTCAACCCGTTTTTCCCCTTCCATTTTAATTTATTTTTAGAGAGAAACATTGCTTTGTTGTTCCACTTACTTAGGCATTCACCGGTTGCTGCCTGTAGGTGCCCTGACCGGGGATTGAACCGGCAACCTTGATGACCAGGACGATGCTCTAACCAACTGAGCTACCTGGCCAGGGCCAACGGCTGCTTTCAAATGCTGGCAAGCCTCTGCCATGTTTCTACATTTCACTTCTTAAGGAAAAGGTACTCCCAAGTAAACCAAACAAAATCCCAGTCCACAGCTCAAAGGTTAAATAAAGGGGGAAAAAACTAAAGTAAAAAATACTAGCCTTATTTTGCTGCCTTTCATTTTGACATTATGGGTAAGGATAAAGTTCTAACAACCTAATGAGAGAGCAAAACCAAATTTGCTTGTACATTTTATCATCTTTATAGTATTGTAAACGTACCTGGAGCCCTCTATTTCACAGGGTACTTGGGTTAAGAATAGTAAGGCCACTTAGAACATGTCTGTACAGTTGAATACTACAGCCTAGCAGAAACACAACCTCGAGATTCACAGTACAGACAGATACAACCCATACACTCCCACCTCACCCTCTTGGTCTAAACAAACAAACAAACAACCCCCAGAAACAAAAACTTCCAAGGCCCATTTTGTTGCTTTAAGCTATATAAGCATTCTCTCACAAGCAGCAGTCAGTGCTTCAGTCTTCAAAGTACTCTGACATTCATGATCTTATTTGGGATTTTAAGCAGCTCTGTAAGGCATGCAGGATATGTGTTTTACAAATAAGGAAACAAGCTCAGAGGTTACAATCTGTCATGGTCACACAGCTACTGCGGGGTTTGAGTTCAGAACTGAAGTCTTTCACTCCCTAGTCCAATACTTTATAGTTCACGTGACGAGGAGATTCTTAGGTCAGGCACCGTCTTTTATTCAGCCTGCAGGAACGGACAAGCATCTGAGGGAAGGCACATTCACATGCCCCGGCTTCAGACTCCAATTTCATTTGCAAGTGGCAACTCTGTTGAAAAGTATGTTCTTTTGTTGTAATGAATTCTGAGCACCGTTATTTTCTTTTAAAGATTTATTTATTTTTAGAGAGAGGGGAAGGGAGGGAGGAAGAGGGAGAGAAACATGGATGTGAGAAACACTAATCGGTTGCCTCTGGGACGCGCCCCAGCCGGGGACCAAACCTGCAACCCAGGAGTGTGTGCCCTGACTGGGAATGGAACTGGCGGCCCCTTGCTTTGGGGAATGATGCCCAACTAACCAGGCCACACCAGTCAGGGGGTGAGCACCATTAGTAGTGGAAATTTGGGCCAACTGTTGATAGGCTCATGCCTATCTACTTGCAAGACTGGACCCTGGGAACAAATCGTACGCCCTAATACTTTTAGAATGACTCTCCATGCCTTCGTAGCTAATCACCATTGATTTGGAAACCAAACTGTCTACTGTTCTAACATGCCAGAGCAACTTTCTAGTCTGAGCTTCTGAGGAACAGTGTCTTTTTCTCTGGAGATCTCTATCTCCCTTTTGCCACAAGATTACAGAATTTGAAAATAAAGTTTCTATTGTTACTTAACTATACTCAATTTGAGATATCTAACATGACTATAACACTAAACAAAACTATCTTCACCCAGTTGCTCAACCCAAAACCTATCTTCTCCTATCCGATTTATCAGGCAGTCCTGTCAGCAGTCCTGCTTCCTAACATAGTCCCCATTTACCTATTTTAATTTTATCCATTTCTGTGCAGCTGTCTCTTACCTAAACCAGTGTTAACTGGTTTCTAATTATCTCCCAGCTTACTCTATAGCACAATCTAGTCTCCACATAGCAGCCACAATGAACTTTTAAAAAAGAAATCAGCCCTTGCTGGTGTGGCTCAGTGGACTGAGCACCAGCCTGTGAACCAAAAGGTTGCTGGTTCAATTCCCAGTAAGGACACATGCTTGGGTTGTGGGCCAGGTCCCCAGCTGGAGGTGTGCAAGAGGCAACCCATCAGTGTGTTATCTTTTAAAAAGGCCTTCTCTGACTACAGAATTTGTACATGAATTAATCCTCTACACTGACCACAGTCTATAACCTAATCATCTCTTCTGAGTCCACTTTTAATACTGACATTCTGGTCCTGCAAAGCTGAAAACTGGAACCTGGACAGTGGAGGGCTCTGCAAATATAATGCCTGTTCAAAGTCAAAAGTAGCACCCTGATCTTTTTCTTTTTGGCATCCAAGAGAAACTCTCCTAAATTTCCTTTTTTCTTTTCAGGTATACATTTTTAACCAAAGCCACTGTTAATCTTTCAAATGTTTCCTATTATATCCATTATATGCTTCTCTTTTTAAAAAGTATAGTATCAAGCCTCTAGACTGTCATTATTTTGTATTTGCCTAAAGAAATCACTAGTTTTTCTGACCACTAACCTTACTGTATAGCACACAGTTTATCTTCTATCAATTAAGGACAACTTCAACTAATGATAATGAGACTAGGGATCTGGAATCTGTTCTCTGTGATGGGAAAATGGCTTACAAATAGAAAAATAAAGATAGAAATAAAGAGTATTTTTGGAGATGTAAATAATACCAACAGTTTTAACAAATGCCTTATAAAGTCATGATAAAGATCAAGAAAACTTGCTAGTGCTGCTCAACCCTTCAGGAGCAAAGACTGCAGTGACCTGAGTAAAGCGAAGGGAATTCTCCCCTATAGACTGGGTACTCTGTGGGGTCAGGGACTTGCACCCAGAGCATCCTGCACCATGCCTGGCACACAGAAGGTGCTTCGTACATCTCTGGTGAATAAAGAAATTAGTAAAATAAATCTAGAGATGTAAAAGGACTTAATGAGCATCCAGTTAAATGATTTTGTTTTACATATCAGGAACCAGAACCCCAAAGTGGCTCAGCGGCTGGCCCAATGTGATACAGTACACACAGGAGGCCAGGCCCAGAGCTGAGACCAAAACCCAAGCTACTTTACCATCTCCATATAATTATGTTAGAAAAAGCAGGATTTTTCCAGAATTTCAATGTGGATAAATGAAAAATAATGCACTGGTGAAAAACTATCAAACTGTAATTAAGGACACTGAGTTCAAAATTATTTGAAGTACAAAAACAACTTGATGAGGCACAGTTACCCATTATGTCTAGTCCAAATGGACCAAATTCTTCTCTCCGTATCAGAAAGGATACTGAAAACACCTCAACACTGACATCCTCCAACCTAGCTTTAAAGTCTTACCTAGTATGACTGTCAAAGTAAGACGACTCCCCAACTGCACGGCTCATTCACGACAGAACTGCAGTGGTCACACAAACGGGGCCCCTTCCTACTCGTGTAGAGTTTTACAAAGACAAATTTGCAACTCTATTTGTTCTCGGCCTTCTATAACCTTTTCTCCTTTCAATTCAACCAAATCTTTACTGATTAAAACTGCACAAACATGATTTGATGCTGACCCTCAAGATGTGAAAAGGCTTTACTCTATTTCCTGAAAATTCTTTCCTTTGAAAAGCAAAGATTCACCTTATCCACCTAGACAAATTACTATCAAATAGAGTACCTATTTTGAGAGAGGCCTATGGATGATTTAAATTATGGAAGAGTAATATTCTCCACCTATAAAGTAGTAGAATCACAAACAAAGATTGATCTTTATCCTAAGTCCAACAACTAATCTTTACATTAATGTTTCTATTGTTTGAATCCTAAAGTCAATCAACCATAAAAAATAGTCAATGAATGCAACTTAGATGCTAGTCCCATGTTGAACTACCAGCCTCACCACTACCAATTTCTTCAGAATAACTTTGCAATGGCTTGGTTTAAATTAAAAAAAAAAAAAAAAGTTTCTGGCCTTAAAGAACCAGGAAAAGACTCAACTTAGAGCTAAAAAAAAAATTGTTCATATTTTCAAGAACAGAAATTCTCAACATATAAATTTTTCTCCCTTAAAAAATTTTACTACCTCCCTGGCTGGTGTGGCTCAGGGGATTGAGTTCCACACTGCAAAGCGAAGGGTCACCAGTTCAATTCCCAGTCAGGCTACATGCCTGAGATGCAGGCCAGGTCCCCAGTAGGGGGTGTATGAGAGGCAACCGCACACTGATGTTTCTCTCCCTCTCTTTCTCCCTCCCGTCTCCTCTCTCTAAAAGTAAAAATAAAGAAAATCTTTAAAAATTTGTTTAAACTTTTTTTTTTACTACCATCTTTTACAGTATACTTTGCTTTTAAATAGCAAGCCAGTTAAAAGTCACAAAAAAATATTTCTCTAGCTATTCACTTCTGGATATTAGATGAATAAAAACTCAGTAAAATCAATTTTATAAATCAGAACAGTCAGGTATTCAAATCAAAAAGGGAAGCTTTGGGCCCTGGCTGGCATAGCTCAGTGGATTGAGCGCAGGCTGCGAACCAGGCATCGCAGGTTCTATTCCCAGTCAGGGCACATGCCTAGGTTGCAGGCCATGTCCCCCAGCAACCGCACATTGATCTTTCTCTCTCTCTCTCCCTCTCCCCCTCTCCCTTCCATCTCTAAAAATAAATAAATAAAATCTAAAAAACAAAAAGGGAAGCTTTGGACTCTAGATGCAAATTTATTTCAAATATTAAATACTTATAAAACTCAAAAATTAATTCGTTTTTAGAGGAATGAGCCTCCAGAGTTACAAAATGTGGGTAAGAGTTACCACTACCACTTTATCTTTACTGCCAGTGCTAAGGACTTTAAGAACTCTTTAAAAGAAAAGTCGACTGACTTCCTTCTAGTCAAGATGGCCATGTAGGCACACATGGCTTGCCTCTTCTCACAACCTAATAAAAATTACAACTAAAATCTAAAACAAACAATAATCAGAACCTTCAGAAATCGAGTTGAATGGAAGTCTCACAACTACAAAATTAAAGAAACCACATCCATCCAGACTGGTAGGAGGGGCACAGACGAGGAATGGGCTGGTCCCACATCCACCTGTGGTGGATAAACTTTGGGAGGGATATCTCGGGAGCAAGGAGTCCCAGCCTCACACCAGGCCACCCAGCCCAGGGTTCCAGTACCAGAAGTAAGTCCCTACAACTTCTGGCTACAAGAATGAGCAGGGATTGAGTCAGAGAAGAAACTTCTGGAGCCCCAGTCAGTTCCTCCTAAAGAACCCCCACACAGACTCTCCCACTCAGACCCTCCCTCTGGGCTCCAGCAGCAGGGCGGCAGCATGAAAGGCACCCGTGGCACACAGGCAGAAAATGAAGTGTCTGGCATCAAGGTGAGCAAAAGCCATTGTGCCTTTTCTGAACCCTCCCCTGACAAAGCCAGTAAGCTGGTGCCATATCTGAGACTCCATCAACCTGGCTAACACTGTTTGTCTAGCCCTGGAGATCCCCTGAAACTCCACCCCAACCAACTTATGGGCCCACCCAACCTGCTTTTCCACATGAAAAGTTGGTCTTGGCTCAAGCTTCACAACTTCCTAAATCCTCTCAAACAACAGCTGGCCTCAGTGAGCCCTGGGCCTGGCACTAGCAGCAGCCACCCTAGATTCACAGCTTGGCTTCGCCTGGGAATCTCCAAGCCCAGCACAAGTAGCAGCCATCTCTGATTGCTTTACAGCCCAGGCAGAATGGCCCTGGGCAAACCACAGGTGGGGGCTGACCTTGCCCTGCACCACCCAGGAAACCCCAGGGCCTGTGCACCCAGTGGACAGCTGTGGACCACATCAGAGCACCACCATCCTGCCCCCGCACA
>PVIA01012510.1:0-37396 GCA_004024845.1 Tonatia bakeri | reverse complement strand
CAAATGGAGGGTTAGCAACAGGGAAGTAGGAGGAGGAGGGAGGGGGAAAAGATATAGAGAATAAGTAGCATAGACAGTAGGTAGAAAATAGTCAGGGGGAGGGTAAGAATAGTATGGGACATGTAGACACTAAAGAACTTATGACACATGGACATGAACTAAAGGGGGGAATGAGGGTGGGAGGGGATGGGCAGGGTGGTGGGGAGTGAAGGGGGAAAATGGGCCAACTGTAATAGCATAATCAATAAAATAAAGAATTAAAAAATAAAAAAATAAAAGAAAAAGAAGAGGAGAGGAGAGAACTGAGATCTTGAATGAGTCACTTGCCTTGGGCTCTTGCAGTAAGAAGGGAAAGTAAGGTCTTTTAGGGAAGCTTCCCTGTCTTTTTTTTTTTAAGTTTTATTTCAATTGTTGTTGCAGTACAATTTTCTATCTTTTACTCCCATCCCAACCCACCCACTGAGCTCTCCCCTCCTCCCTCCCATTTCCACCCACCCCTAGTTTTTATCCATGTGTCCTTTATACGTGTTCCTGTAAACCCTTCCCCTTTTCCCCTGAAACTCCCCTGAAATTCCCTCTCCTCTCCCCTCTGAACTCTGTCAGTCTGTTCTTTATTTCAGTGTCTTTGGTTATATTTTTGCTTGTTTCTTTGTTTTGTCCAAGTCTCTATGGTCAATCAATATTTGACAAAGGGAGCAGCAACATAAAATGGAGTAAAAACAGTCTCTTCAACAAATGGTGTAGAGAAGCTTCCTGAACCTTCCCTAAAACATCCGAAGGGGCTCTTAACGAAAGGGTTGCCTCTGTTGGTCAGCCGTATTGTAAGTCTTTCATTAATTTACTGGCTCACTCATAAGCGTATTTAATATGCAGACCACACCACTCTTGCTTGAGTGCCGGGAGAAGTATAAAGCAGTGTTTTGGAGGACTTGGCTGTGGCCTGGAAGGCCGTATGTTGGAGAGGCAGTGAAGCTGTGCACACGAGGCAGTGCGCTGGAAGTGCCAAACTGCCTGGGCCCTACTCGGTCAGCATTTACTGCTCTCTAACCCTGGGCATTGCTTAGTCTCTCCACGCTTCAGCGTCCTCATTTACAAAATGGGGATAACTATAGGAATCCTCTCATTAGGCTGTTGTGAGAAATCAATGATTTAATGTATGAAAAAGTACTTAGAGCAGAGCCTGACACATAGTAAGTGCTCAAAAATGTTAGCAATTATTATTTACTAGGAAGGAAGTTTACAAGGAGGATGGGTGGTGTCATTGCCCAATATTCACTGATTATCCCATGCATTGCAAAATCATATTGACCTTTTGCTTTTTCCTAATCCACATCATGATGTTATTTGCTCCATTTCTAACATTTGTCATTTTCGGCCTCCCTTGTACCTGCAAACAGGGACCCTGGCTTTCAGTTCTCTGGCTTTAAGATAGTCACAAACAAAATCCTTCTGCAAAAAAAAGATAAAAAGTCAAGACCCTAAAATCTGACACTTCGGTAGCCTCCTGCCAGGCTCTGAGTTAAGTGGATTAGGACAGGAGGCTTTGCATTCCTGTCGCCTCTGGTGAAGGGGTACCCCCCAGCACTGCAGTGCGTGTGGCGGGATTCCAGAGCCTCAGATGTTACTTTGCCTTGACTCCCTGGGGTTTTGCAAGTAAGCTGGAGTGACCCCCTACCTCATGGTTCTTGCACATCAGAGGACACCCCCCTTTCCCACAGTCGGAAGAGGGCACCCACAGTCTCTTCCAAGGACAGTCTTGTGCCAGGTTGTGGGAACATCTGCATTGGCGCTAAGGGCTTGCAAAGCAGACCGACTTGGTTCAGAGGCTAGCCACTCGCTCTGGCGTGCTCTTGTTAACGACCACATGTGTGGGGTCACCACTTCCCAGGGGCTGCCTGGAGAGGCTTGTAGGCACAACAGCGCAGGAGAGCATTAGGTGAAGCTCCTCAGAAAGGCGTCGCCCCATAGGGATGTGGGCAAGGAGGGAAGAGGGTAGCCAATGAGCCCAGCAACACTCTCTTGATTGGAGATGAGTGAGGCCTGCCTGTGGGGAACTCTTCTCCTGCCCTCTATGTCACACACCCCTTCCTCAGCCCGAATCCCTGCCTTCCCACAACACAGAGATGAAGACAAGGAAAAAAAGAAAAAGTGCAATGGTCAGACTCCCTCCGGAGCCCCAGTTGCTGTTCCACAGTGCGTACAAAGGGGCCAAATGGTATCCCTTTGTCTTGATGAGGCTGGTCAGTAGCAACTAAGATGTCCCAGCCTTGTGCTCCATGGTCAGTGAAGACGATCATAGAAACAGATTTTCACAGAGGCCAACTCTGGTGGTGGTGTCCCAGACCCAGTTTGGACATGAAGGACGTGGTTGAATAAGAAGTAGGCTCAGTGCATAACAGAAGCTGGGGGTTGTCTGACCAGGCTTGCACCTGGAGATTCCAGCACCTGGACACCTCATGAGTGGGCCTCCGCTCTGACCTGTGAGACCACCCCAGTGTGGCCCCTCTGGAGCAACCTGGCCTGGAGCAAAGTCACCAGGATCATCCAGTAAAGCTTCCCTTATTTGAAAAACTCATAGACAAATAGTAAGACCTAGTCTGCTCACCCTCATATTTTAAAATAATAATAGCCATTATTTATGAAGGATTTACTATGCATCAGTTAATATACTGGCCACTTTACATTATTTCATTTAATCCTCACTAAAACCTTGGGGTTTTGTTAGATACTATTTTATGTCCATTTCTCAGATGACAAAATTGAGGATGCAAAACATTAAGTAACTTACTTAAGTTTATATAACTAGTAGTGGCAGAGACAGGATTTTAAAGCAAAAAAGCTTCCGTGTGGCACAATGGCTGTGTGTACTGCAGACTGATAAGGACCAAATTATGGCTGTGTGTACTGCAGACTGATAAGGACCAAATTCCAGGAACAAAAGGAAACAAGGAAAGAAACTGGATTCCTCAGGACTTGACCTAGTGACTCCACTTCCTTGTGGAAAGTTGGGGAAGAAGGTCCCAGTTACCAAGACCTGGGTCGAAAATCTGTTTTCAAAACAACCACAAGCCTTGGGTCTGGAAAGGATGAAACCATGGCCTGCCTCAGACACAGGTACGATGTAGACTCCTGAAGCCTGTCCAGCTGGTTTAGAGCTACCTGCTGCTCTGTCCCAGTAGCAGCCATTATTTAGACTGTGCTACTCCCCTGGGGGGAGAGCTCTCCCTCCCCACCCCCTCCCCACCCCCACATCACAGCAGAGACAATTACCACTGGGAAGAAAAGGCATCAGTTACCTCCACGGTGATTTCCACTCTGACCCTCACCTGTTGGCTTTCTCTGCCTTGGAGGATTTCACTAATTCGAATGGAAGGAATAAGAAATATTTTTAAGAGTACCCTCTTTGGTTTACAAAGGAAATTGCTGGATTTTTTTTTTTTGTAGGTCAAAAGCAGTCAAATACCAGCAAATCTTGCTGACTGACTAGATCAATCAATAAATCAATCAATCTTTCATCTACCCGCCAATCAGTTAACTGGGAAAACAAAACTAGCTCATAGAGCCATCATAGGACTAAATTATGTAGTGATGGCATTTTACAAAGCAAAATTTCCATATGTTACAATGAAGGTTACAGAATTCTTAAGTGGCAGAGCCAGTAGGGTGGCAGTGTCCTTCTAAATGCTTCAAATCCTCCAACATGGCTCAGGCTGGCTCTGGATGGTGTCTGGAGAATGGGTGGGGCTTAGATGGGCAGACGGGAGGGGAGGGAATTCTGGGCTGGGGGAGCAGCACAGCACAGCACAGACACGGAACTGGACTACGCTCCGCATATCTGGGACAGGGAAAGAAAACAACTTGATGGAATAGAGAAGGCATTTAGGAGAGTGTGATTAATTAGGTTGAAGAGAGAGTGGGTCAAATTATAGAGGGTCTTAAAAAATTAGGCAGGGGAGTTTGCATCTTTAAAGTGCTAGAAGGCACCCAAGGAGACATCTGTCCCATCCCACAGTTTCAGACAGGAAAGATGCAACCTTTTTAATTTTACAAAACAAACAACCAAGGCTTAGAGATTTGGCTAGAGACAGAGGGTAAACTGGAATTATGCCTTGTATCATTGTCTGTTGCTTATCATATCTCATCGCACCAAAATCAACTTGCCTTCAGATTAAAAAATAACTTTTACCTAACAAGCTGTTTTATTTATAGGCTGTTACTATTTAAAATTGTTTGACATTTCTAAAAGTGGCAACAAGGGATTGTAGGTTCTTAAGGAGAATTTCTTGGCAGGGACATAATAGAAGTGTTTTAAAAACATTAGCCTGTCAAGAGCTTTCCACATAGGCCAGAAAAGAGGGTGACTGGAGTCAGGAAAAGGGACAAATCAGTGAGGCCTCAGAAATGCACTGGACACGGGGTCTGGAGGAAAGGCAAGAATCATAGATGATGCCGGGAGAATGGTGATGCTCTGATGGGACCGGGGAGGCCGGAACGAGAGCCAGCTCTGGATGGGGAAAGACATTAAGGTTAATGGAGAGAGGCTGGTGTTTAGAAGGAGCTCGGAGACACAGACTAGACGTCTACGTGAGGCTGATACTGGGGCAGAGACTTAGAAATCATCAGTGTTGTGGTAAACATGAAAACTGCAAGAGTGGATGAGTAGTTTACCAAGGGCGAGAGTCTTGTGAGAAAACTTGAGGTCTGTGGTAGAGGTGCCAATTGTGTTCCCAAATCCATTTCCCCTACCACAGAATGGAGCTGTTGCTGAGGAAGAGACTTCCCAGCCATGAACTATATTTCCCAGCTCCCCTTGCACCCAAAGTGGCCATGTGACTAATTATCTCCTATGGGGAATGAGAAGTCCTAAAGCAGACGTACCGTTTCCACTCTCTTTTCCCCTTTGGCTGGCTGGATGCAGGCAACATCGAAGCCCTCCAGGGGGATGGTGGAGCCATAGACTGGAAGAAGTGTAGGTCCCTGAGTAGAGGAAATCCACCTGCCAGCAGGAAAAACCACTGCGGACTAATACATGAGTAAGACATGGACTTCTTTTGTGATTTGGGCCATTATAGTTTTTGGAACTATTTGTTATTGAAGGTTGGCTTGTAACAAGGGCCCTTACGGAATGCCAGGTTGGTATGGTGAATGGCAGGGCAAAGGGGACAACAAAACAGAATATGCAACCAATGGCAGGGAAAGACGAGGAGCGACCGCAGTGTTACAGAAAACAAGGTAGGAGCAGTGTTGAGCAGAAAAGAAGTGGTCAACAGTGTTAAGTGTTCAAAAACAAGGGAATATGGATAATAAAGGGAAAAAAAAAACATGAGACCTAGCATCAAGATTATTCACAACCTTCCAGAAACAAAATGCAGATATGAGCAAGCATTTCAGAGAAGACCCAAAGCCACGTGGCCAGCATTCTCTTTATTTCAGCTTGTTTTGTTGTTGGGCTTTTCTTTCTTGGCTCTGAAGGATCCTGAACTTCAGGACATCCCCAAAGGACCATGCAGCACAGTCCAAAAACAATGGAAAAGTGACGTGAACCCTGCCATTATGTAATGCAGTAGAAAGCCCCTTGGTTGTGCTGTTTTACAGGAACCAACCCCTGACACATCTGGGACTGCAAGCCCAAGAGGACAAACAGGGGAGGCATTTTTATTTGTAAGGGGAAAGGAAAAAAAGAGATGTATGCAGCCTTGCCCCAGACTGCCTACAGCATCCCCCCAGGAAGCAGCAGGTGGGGATCCTCCTGACTGTGTTGCAAGAAGAGGCAGCACCTGCAGGTCAGAGGAAGAGGCCAACTAAAGGGCTGGAGCCAGCACAGAACGGGAGTGAAGTCGGGCCAGCCTTCAAGCCAGGAACTTTCTGTATTTGGGGAGTCTTCAGGAAAATAGACTAAATCTTCTAGTCTGCTTCTCCTGCCTTATTTAGTTATCTCAGTTTAAATGAAGTGCAAAAACAAAACAAAACAAATCCTCAGTAACATTTAAAAAGGTCTTCCTGCTCACCATGGGGTCACACTGAGCTTTGGAATCAGACCAGGGTTCAAATCTTGCTTGTACCGCATGATGCCAAGGAGCATCTGGGGGTGGGCTGGAGGGGCCTTATCCCCATCTCCATCTGCCTCCACAGGCTACCCCAAAGACAAAATTAAAAGATCATCACAAAGGTCAACTATGTGAAATGTAACTAAATGCATCCTAAGAAATGAAAATGAAGCCAGTGCAGGTCATGGTAAGTCTCCAGGTGCTCACTCCCACCTGGTGTCACCCCCGAGCCCCCTGCACATTACGGCTCTCAGGCCTCCACTGGCTCCGTGAATGGCGTCTTCTTGTTCTTGGCAAGTTGCCTAAACCCTCTTTTCCCCTTTTTATTGAACTTATTGAGGTAACACTGGTTAACAATATTATACAGGTTTCAGGCACACAATTCTACAACACATCATCTGTACTCCATTTTGTGTCTGTCTATCACCACTTACTCCCTATAACCTCCTGCAGCCCTCCACCCTGTCCCCCTCAGTCACCACACTGTTGTTGTGTCCATGAGTTCTTTCTCTTTTTTTCTTTTCTGCTCAATCCCTCCAACACCCCAACCAGCCTCTGCCGCCCCTGCCGACAGCTGTCATCCTGCTCTCCATCTATGAATCTGTCACTATTTTGCTGGTTAGTTCAGCTTGTTCATCAGATTCCACATATGAGTGAAATCATATGGTATTTGCCTTTCTCTGGGTGTCTCATTTCACTTAGCATAATATTCCCCAGGTTCATCCATGCTGTGGAAAATGGTACGATTTCCTTCTTTTTAATAACCAAGTAGTTTTCCATTGTGTAAATGTGCCAGTTTTTTAATCCAGTCATCAACTGATGGGCACTTGGGCTATTTGCAAATCTTCACTATTGTAAATAATGCTGTAATGAACATAGGGGTTCATATATTCTTTCAAATTACTATTACAGATTTCTTCAGATAAATAACAAGAAGTGAAATCACTGGGTGATAAGGCAGTTCTATTTTAATTTTTTTGAGGTATCTGCATACTGCTTTCCACAGTGGTTTCACTAATCTGAATTCCCACCAACAGTGCATGTTGGTGCCCTTTTCTCCACATCTTCACCAAACACTTGTTTGTTGCTTTATTGATGATAGACATTTTAACTAGTGTGAGATGATATCTTATTGTGGTTTTAATTTGCATTTCTCTGATGATTAGTGATGTTGAGCATCTTTTCATATGTCTATTGGCCATCTGTATGTCCTCTTTGGAGATGTATCTATGCAGGTCCATTGCCCATTTTTTAATTGGATTGTTTGGTTTTTTGGTATTGAGTTTTAGAAGTTCTTTATAAATTTTGGATATTAACCCTTTATCAGATGTATTGGTGAATATGTTCTCACATTCAGTGAATTGTCTTTTCACTTTGTTGATGGTTTCCTTTGTTATGCAAAAACAATTTAATTTGATATAATTGTATTTTGGTATTTTTCCTTTTGTATCAGAAAAAATATTGCTATGAGAAATGTCTGAGACCTTCCTGTCTATGTTTTCTTGCAAGATTTTTATATTTTCAAGTCTAATATTTAAGTCTTTAATTCATTTTTAGTTTATTCTTGTGTGTGGTGTGAGAAGGTGGTTTAGTTTCTTTCTTTTTTTTTTTATATACCTGTCAAATATTCCCAACACCATTTATTGAATAAACTATCTTTACCCCATTGTATGTTTTTGCCTACTTTTTCAGATATGAATTGACTATAATGGTATGGATTTATTTCTGGGATCTCTATTCTGTTCTATTGATCTATAGATCAATATATATTTGTTTTTATGCCAGTAGTATGCTGTTTTGATTACTAAGGCTTTGTAAAATGGTTTGATGTCAGATTGTGTGATTCCTCCAATTTTGTTCTTTCTCAAAATCTCTGTTGCTATTTGGGGTTTTCTTTCTCAAGATCACTGTTGGTATTCGGGGTCCATATACATCTTTGGAATATTTGTTCTAGTTCTGTGAAATATACCATTGTTACCTTGATAGGAATTGAATTGAATCTATAGATTGCTTTGGGTAATATGGACATTTTAATGATGTTAATTCTCCCTATACATGAACACAGTATATGCTTTTTTTGTATATGCCATACAAATGGCACAGTATATACCATTTTTTGTATCTTCTTCAGGTTCTTTCTTCAGTGTCTTATAATTTTCTCAGTACAGGTCTTTTGCATCCTTGGTTAAATTTATTCCCAGGTATTTTATTCTTTTTGAAGCAATTATGAATGGGATTGTTTTTTTAGTTCCCCTTTCTTGTAGTGCATTATTGTTGTATAAAATGAAACTGATTTCTGGATATTAATTTTGTATCTTGCCTCTTTACAGAACTCATTTATCAGTTCTAGTGTTTCTTGGTCGAATCCTTAGTGTTCTCTATATACCATATCATGTCATCTGCAAATAATGACCATTTTATGTCTTTGTTTCCAATTTGGATGCCTTTTATTTTTTCTTCTTGTCTGATTGCTTCGGCTAGGACTTCTAGTACTATGTTGAAAAAGAGACATGAGAGCAGATATCTCTGTCTTGTCCCTGATCAAGGAAAATGCTTGTACTTTTTGTCTATTAAATATGATGTTGGCTGTGGGTTTGTCAAATATGGCCTTTTTATGTTGAGGTATGTTCCTTCTATTCCCACTTTGCTGAGAGTTCATATCATAAATGGGCGCTGGATTTTATCAAATGCTTTTACTACATCTATTGATATGATCATGTGGTTTTTAACCTTCATTTTGTTTATGTGGTCTATCATGCTTATTGATTTGCAGGTATTGCATCCCTGGAATAAATCCCACTTGATCATGGTGTATGATCTTTTTCATGTATTGCTGGATCTAATTTACTAATATTTTGTTGAGGATTTTGGCATCTATGTTCATCAAAGATTTGACCTACAATTTTCTTTCTCTGTAGTGTCTTTATCTGGTTTTGGAATTTGGATAATGCTGACCTCATAAAATGAGCTTGAGAGTCTTCCCTTTTCTTGAACTTTTTGGAATAGTTTGAGAAGGATAGGTGTTTAGTTCTTTGAATGTTTGGTAAAATTCACCTGAGAAGCCATTTGGTCCAGGACTTTTGTTTTGGGGAAGTTTTTGATTACTGCTTCAATTTCATTAGGTGTAATCTGTCTGTTTAGATTCTATGATTCTTCCTAATTCAGTTCTGGAAGACTGTATGTTTCTAAAAATTTATCCATTTCATCCAGATTGTCCAATATGTTGGCATATAGTTATTCATAATATTTTATTAAAATCTTTTTATTTTGGTGGACTTCCGGCCAAGATGGAGGCATAGGTGGACACACCGTACCTCCACGCACAACCAAGATAGGAACAACAACAATTTATAAACAGAATAACATCCAGAACTGACAGAAAATTGATTTAAATGAAAGTCGGACTACCAAGAAGTTGAAATAGACCTATTCATCCAGACCGGTAAAAGGGACGGAGTTGGGCAGCTGGGCGTGGGGCACAGTGCAGAGAACAGAGTTGGAACTGGGTGCGTAAGGCATCTGGGGAGTGCAAGACCGCAATGGGTGGACCCTGAGTGAGCTTGCGGCAGCTGGCAGGCCCCGGCAGAGGGGTGGCACCCGGCAGACCCAGTGAGGCAACGATTGTAAAGGCAGTGCATGCAAAAAGGATCCCAGTGCAGGGAAATAGAGCCTTGGGGCACTGATTGCAGACGCCTGTGGAAGTTGAGGCACAGGGAGAGACACCCAGCCTCACAGGAGAGGTCCTTGGAGGGTCCCACAACGTGCACAAACCCACCCACACGGGAATTAGCACCAGAGGGGCCCAGTTTGCTTGGGGGAAGCAGCAGAAGGGACTGAGGTCCCACGGAGAACAGAGCACCGACATTATTCCCTGCCCCCACATACAACATCACAACCCAAAGACTGGGGTGCCCCGCCCTGGTGAACACCTAAGGCTCCGCCCCCTACTGTAACAGGTGCAACCAGACCAAAAGAAGAGAGAGAGAGAGAGAGAGAGAGAGAGAGAGGGAGAGAGATGGCTCAAACAGAAGAACAAATCAAAGCCCCAGAACTCATCCTTTTAAGTGACCGAGAAATAGCCAACCTATCAGATGCACAGTTCAAAACACTGGTGATCAGGAAGCTCACAGAATTGGTTGATTTTGGCCAGAAATTAGATGAACAAATGCAGACTACGATAAGAGAAATGAAGGAAAACACACAGGGAATCAATAGTGATGGGAAGGAAACTGGGACTCAAAACAATAGAGTGGACCAGAAGGAAGAAAGAAACAGCCAAACAGGAAAGAATGGAGAAATAAGAATTCAAAAACATGAGGAGAAGCTTAGGAACCTCCAGGACATCTTTAAACATTCCAACATCTGAATTATAGGTTTACCAGAAGGGGAAGAGGAAGAGCAAGATATTGAAAACTTATTTAAAAACATAATGAAGGAGAACTTCCCCATTCTGGCAAAGGAAACAGACTTCCAGAAAGTCCAGGAAGCTCAGAGAGTCCCAAAGAAATTGGACCCAAGGAGGAACACACCAAGGCACATCATAATTACATTAATCAAGGTAAAAATGAAGGAGAGAATCCTAGAAGCAGCAAGAGATAAGGGGACAGTAACCTACAAAGGAGTTCCCATCAGACTGTCAGCTGATTTCTCATAAGAGACTTTACAGGCAAGAAGGGACTGGAAAGAAGTATTCCAAGTCATGAAAGACAAGGGCCTACATCCAAGATTGCTCTATCCAGCAAAGCTTTCATTTAGAATGGAAAGGCAGATAAAGTGCTTCTCAGATAAGGTCAAGTTCAAGGAGTTCATCATCACCAAGCCCTTATTTTATGAAATGTTCAAGGGACTTATCTAAGAAAAAGAAGATAAAAACCATGTATAGTAGTAAAATGACAGCAAACTCACAATTATTAACAATCACACCTAAAACAAAAACAAAAGAAACTAAGTAAATAACTAGAGCAAGAACAGAACCACAGAAATGGAGATCACATGGAGGGTTATCAACAGGGGAGTGGGGTGGGGAGAGAGGGGGTAAAGGTACAGAGAATAAGTAGCATAGATAGTAGGTAGAAAATAGGGGAGGGCAAGAATAGTATGGGAAATGTAGAAGCTAAAGAACTTATGACACATGGACATGAACTAAAGGGGGAGAATGTGGGTGGCAGAGGGTGTACAGGGTGGAGGGGAGTGAAGGGGGGAAATGGGACAAGTGTAATAGCATAATCAATAAAATGTATTTTAAAAAATTTTTAAAAATCTTTTTATTTCTTTGGTTTCAGTTGTTACTTCTCCTCTTTCATTTTTAATTTAATTTTATTTTTAAATTATATTTTATTGATTATACTGTTACAGTTGTCCTAGTTTTTGACCATTTGCCCCCCTCCACATAGCACCCCCACTCTCTCAGGCAATCCCCCCACTGTTGTTCACGTCCATGGGTCATGCATATAAGTTCTTTGGCTACTCCACTTCCTATACTGTATGTTACACCCCCATGGTTATTCTGTAACTACCAATTTGTACTCCTTAATCCCTTCACCCAGTCCCACACACCCCTCTCCCATCTGGTAACCATCAAAATGCTTTTTATATCATGATTCTGTCTCTGTTCTTCTTGTTTGCTGAGTTTGTTTTTCAGATTCAGTTGTTGATAGATATGCATTTTTTGCCATTTTACTGTTCATAGTTTTGATCTTCTTTTTCTTAAATAAGTCCCTTTAATAAGAACCTTGGTTACTGTTGGCATATCAATGGGAGGGATTTACCCAGGTCAGTCAGCTGCAAGGACTGGCTGTAACCACTGACCACCAACCTACATCCTCCATGGAGGATCAGCTGTGGAAGGGCAGGGTAGTGATGCTCTGACATGATCTGTAGCTGCCCACTGGGTTCACTGACCCTGGGGTTTCCTGGATGGTGCTGGCCATGGTCAGCACCCATCTCTGTTTTGCCCTGGGCCACCCTGCCTGAGCTATCAAGCAAGCTGAGATGGCTGCTACTTATGCTGGGCTAGAAGATTCCCAGGCAAAGCCAAACTGTGAATTTAGGTTGGCTGTTGCTAGTGCCAGGCCTGGGGTTCACTGAGGCCAGCTGTCGCTTATTTGAGAAGATTTAGGAAGTTGTGCAGCATGAGCTAAGACCAAACATTCATATGGAAAAGTAGCTTGAGTGGGCCCATAAGTAGGACAGAGTCTCTGGGGATCTGCAAGGTGGGTCAAACAGTGTTAGCCAAGTTGATGGAATCTCAGATACAGCTCCAGCTTGCTAGCTCTGTGGGAGAAAGGTTTAGAAAATGGAAAATGGCTTCTTCTCACCTTGATACCAGACACTTCAGTTCTTCCCCATATGCCACGGGCGCCTTTCAAGCTGCTACCCCAGTGCTGGAGCTCAGAGGGAGTGAGTCTGAGTAGGCGAGTCTGTGTGTGGGGTTTTGAAGAGAAACTGCTTTAAGGCTCCAGCGGTTTCTTCCACCGACTCAATCCCCACTGTGCTGGATGGATGTGGTTTCTTTAATTCCATAGTTGTTGTACTTCCATTCACCTCAATTCCCGACAGTTCTGAGTAATAGTTGTTCTACATTTTAGTTGTAATTTTGATGTGGTAGGGTGAGGAGGCAATCCATGTCTGCCTACTCTCCCCTTTTGACTGGAAGTCTCTCATTTTTATTTGAATTCTCTTTCTTTATTTCTTGATGAGTCTTGTTAAAGGTTTATCAATCTTGTTTATCTTTCTAAAGAATCAGCTACTTGTTTCATTGATCTCTTGTACTTTTTTTTTAAACTGCATTTTTTAAATTTCTGCTCTGATCTTTATGATTTACTTCCTTGCACTAATTTTGGGCTTTGTTTTTTGTTCTTTTTCAAGTTCCTTTAAGTGTAAAGTTAAATTGTTTGAGATTTTTTTCTTATTTCTTGAGATAGACCTATAATGCTATGAATTACCCTGTTAAGACTGCTTTTGCTGCATCCCATAGATTTTAGGTTGTGTTCTCATTCTCATTAGTTTCAAGGTATCTTTTATTTCTTTCTTAATTTCATTGTTAACCTATTCATTGTTTAGTAACATGATATTTAGCCTTCATGTATTTGTGTTTTTAGTTTTTTTCTTATAATTGATTTCTAGCTTCATACCATTGTGATCAGAGAAGATACTTGTATGATTTCAATCATTTCAAATTTATTGAGACTTGTTTTGTGTACTAACATTTGGTCTACCCTAGAAAATGTTTCATGTACAGTTGAAAAGAATGCGTATTCTCTTTGTTTGGATGAAATGCTGTGAAGATATCAATTAAATCATTTGATCTAGTGTGTCATTTAAGGCCACCATTTCCTTGTTAATTTTCTGTTTGTAATATCTATCCATTGATGTTAATGGGGTGTTAAATTCCCTATTATGACTGCATTACTGTCAGTCTCTCACTTTATGTCTACCAAGGTTTGCTTTACATATTTAGGTGCTCCTATGTTGCTTGCATATATGGGTACAAGGGTTATATCCTCTCATTGGATTTCTCCACATATCATTATGTAGTATCCTTCTTTGTCTCTTACTGTAACCTTTGTCTTAAAGCCTATTGCATCAGATATTGCTACCCCAGCTTTTAAAAAATTTTCATTTGTATGGAATCTTTTTTTCAATCCTTTTCTTTTATTCTGTATTTTTCTTTCTAAAGTGGGTCTGTGGTAGACAGCATATATGTGGTTCTTCTTTTATTATTTATTCAACTACCCTATGTCTTTTGACTGGAGCACTTAAGCCTTTTATATTTAAAGTGATTATTGATAGTTATGTATTTATTACCAATTTATTCTTTTAACTGTGTTCCTCTCTTCCTTTTCCTTCTCTTCCTCCTCCTGGTCCTCCTCTTTTTTCCCCTCCTTCTCCAAGCAGACCCACTTACCAGTTTTTTTGTAGAATTGGTTTGATGGTAACAAACTTGTTTAACTTTTCTTGTCTGGTAAGCTCTTTATTTCTCCTTCAATTTTAAAAGATAGCCTTGCTTGGTAAGGTAGTCTTGGTTGTAAGTTCCAGCTTTTCACCACTTTGAATATTTCATGACAAACACTTTTGACTTGAAATGTTTCTGTTGACAAATCAGCTGACAGTCTCATGGGAGCTCTCTTGTAGGTAACTAACTATCTTTATCTTGTGGCTTTTAAGATTCTCTCTTTGTCTTTAATCTTTGCTATTTTAATTATGATGTGTCTTGGTCTCTTTGAATTCATCTTGTTTGGGATTCTCTGTTCTTCCTGGACTTGTTGTTTTCCTTCACCAGGTTACGAAAGTTTTTGGTCATTATTTCTTCAAATAAGCTCTTGATCTTTTCCTGTCTCTCTTCTTCTTTTGATACCTCTATGGTGAAGATGTTGTTATGCTTATGTTGTTCCAAAGTTCTCTTAAACCATCCCCTTTTTTAAAAATTTATTTTTCTTTTTACTGCTCTGATTGGGTGTTTTTTCCTACCTTGTCTTCCAAATCACTGATTCAGTCTTCTGGTTCATCCAGCCTACTATTTATTTCTTCCAGTGTGTTCTTCATTTCAATTATTATATTCTTTATTTTTTTTATCCTCACCCAAGGACATGCTTATTGATTTCTTTAGAAGGAGGGGAAGGGTGGGAGAGTGAGAGGAAAAAAACATCAATGTGAAAGAGATACATGAATCTCTTGCTTCTCACTGGTGAGAAGCCCCAATATGCCCCAACTGGTAACTGAACCTGTAACCTAGATACATGCACTGACTGGGAATTGAACCTATGACCTTTCAGTTTGTGGGGCGACACTCCAACCAACTGAGCCACACCAGCTAGGGTATATTCTTTATTTCTCATTGGTTCTTTTTCATTGTTCCTATGTCCTTTTTTATGCTGCCAAGCATTAACAGCATATAACCATTACTTTGGTTATAACCTATTATTACCATTACTTAGAACTCTAAATCTGATAAATTGCTTTCCTCCATTTCATCTAGCTTTTTCTGGAGACTTTCTCCTGTTCTTTCATTTGGAGCATCCTTCTTTCTCTCTTCAATTTGTATACCTCTTTGTGTTTATTCCTATATATTAGATAGATGTGCTATCACTCCCAGTCTTTGTGGGGTGGCTTTATGTAATAGGTGTCCTGTGGAGTTTATTGGTGTAATCTTCTTAATCATCTGACCTGGGTGCTCCAGGAATGTCCCTTATGTGGGCCCTCCTGTTATAATTAAGTGTTGGTTGTTATTGGCCTATTCATGTGTGAGACCAACCCCCAGGATGGCTGACTGGGAGGCTCAACCCAGATCACAATGTGCGAGCTGTTGTGCAGGTGCAGATCATATGAAGTGGAATGCAGCTCAGCAGGATTTGGTGCCTACCAAGACCTACCTTTGGATATGCTGCTTGTGAAACCTATTGGCTCCTGCTCTAATGTTGTCTGAAGCTGGCCACTAGGTATGTTAGTTCTGGGCCTTTTGGGAGGGACTCTGGTAGAGGTTTATGTAAGGTGCTGCCTGTGACTGGCCCTCAGCAACCTGTTTGGAGCTACAAGAGATCACAGACTCACAGTTTGTGACTGCCTCTGCTGGGCCTGGGTGAGCATGGGAAGGACCAAGCTGCACACCAAGGCCTGCTTTTACTAGCACCAGCCTTGAGGGCATGTTTGCTAAGTCCCAAGCCACCCTGATGAGATCCACCTCTGCCTGCTTTTGCCTACCAGTTGTTTGTTAGGCTCAGTCACTGAAAGAGTCTCTGGTGTACTCCTCTGCAGGGCAAACGTTCCACAGAGTAGGGGCAAAAGGGAGTCTAGAGGGTGGGGCTATTGCTTTCCCCCAGGCTGATGCCACATGAAGGAGAGTACTCCACCCAAGAAAAGGGGCATCTGTGGTATGGGAAAATGAATCAACACAGGGAACCTGGTGATTGTCCCTTCATCTTCCTCCCCAAAGTCACAAACCCCAGATTCTGCTTGTGAGACTCTAGTCCACTCTGCCTTCCCTCCATGGGAACTCAGGGTGAGTGGCTGTAAACAAATTTTTTTGTGTGTTGGCCCTTTACGGCCCTTTAAGTAGGTCCTGTGTCTCTAGTGGACTCCTACCTCTCTCTGGTGAATGGAAACCTCACTGCTTTTCAAGGCCAGCTGTAATGTCGGTGCTTCTTTTGGGCTCTGGTGTTCTGGGCTGGGGAGCCTGGTTTAGACCCCATGCTTTTCAGGGGGAATCCCCTATTACTGAGATATTGCTCTGAAACTCAGTCACTACCCATAGGAGTAGGACCAGCCCTTTTCACATCTTCACCCTTTCCACCTGTCTCAATGTGGTTTCTTCTGTAAATTCTTGGTTATAAGATTTCTCTTCAACTAGTTTTTCTTTGGTTTATTCAGGATGATTGTTCCATAATTTAGTGGTAACTCCTGGTCTTGCAAGGAGGTGAATGCAGCTTACACCTGCTCTGCCACTGTCTTGGATCCCCCCCCCAGCCCCCTCGCATCTTGGATTCTTTGTCTGGGAAGCAACCTCCCAAGGCTGTGGTGAACAGTACATGAAATGGTATATAACCTACCTGTTTGCTCCCACTCCTCATTTTTCCTGCAGAAGCTTAGTCATGGTCTGCTTCTGAGGTATCCTTTGCCACTGTGTGTGTTGGAAATTGTAGAGCAGAGAAGAAAGTGGAGTTTGCCTTTCCTGGGTCCTCATTTGTCTGGATGGAGCCCAATACTTGGAGTTCTCACAGTTAAGTGCTTTCCTTGCAGGTTAAGTCAAGTTGCTCATCCAACCTAAAGGCCAGACCCCTCAAGGGAAAAACTCCAAAACCAGTATCATTAAAATATGGATCACAGCATCACTCAACTTCCCACCCAATATCAGAATTTATCTCACAATGTCCTCGATAGATGATCAGCCAGGATCTTCTTGACTAGGATCTTCTAGAAAGAGCCAAGCAGTTCACTGCTTTCTTTATGAGGTGTCCACTCCATCACCAACCAACGTTGTGTTGAGCCAGATCCACTCCTTTGTAACTTCTTCCCAGAAATCTTTGTTCTGATCCTTGGAGCAAAGCCACATGAATATAATTCTTTTTCCACATGACCACCATTTGAATGCTTTACCACCGTTATCAGGTCCTGCCCCATCACCTATCCACAGCATCTCTTTTTCCAAGTTAACTACCTCCACTCCCTCAACATGATACACAGACTTCTAGCATCCTATTTACTCGTCTTTGAACTTTCTCTTATTCATCAAAAACCTTTGAAATGTTATTAATAATAGGGCCCATAATTGAACCCAATGATCCCAGATGTAACTTAAACATGGTAGAGTGCAATGAGAATACGCCAACCTTGATGTGAATATTAAGATCATTTTTTAAAATTATTTTTTCTAGCATCCAAGTAGTTTATTGGATCATATCTAGCTTGTGTCAACTAAAACTATTGCTTTTTTACTTCTGATTTTAAACAGCACCAGACTAACTGCCCTGGTAGAAACTTGCCTAATTTCTTCTAAAATACACATGAAGCCACAGAAAAATAAAAACCCCCATTTACCACCAAAAACTAAGGCCAACAGAAAACCACTTGCCAAAACCTACAAAAAATTATATTTAAAATGTTTACATAAGCAATAAAAAACAATTAGCTATTATTCTGTTCACTTCCTCAAGAAATGGGGATCTCTGACCAACTCGAACAAAGCAGAAAGCGTTCTTCTCCTCCTGGCTGCTCTATTTCCCTACTTAGAGACCTGGGGTCTACACCACAAAAAACTGGTAGCTATTTCTTTACCATGTGGGTGCTACATTTTGAGTTGATATAATTTTTTTTTGCCATTTCCACTGTTCAACATTCATTTAGAAACTAATTCTAGGAAGTATGTGAAACTGGGGGTGGTGAATGCATTGCATTCTTGAAGGAAAAATCACCAGAAAGAAAATGCTGTAGCTCAGGATATAACAAAGTGTCCTGGTAACAATATACAGTGAGAAACAGACATGGAAGTAGGAATTCGGCACAACAGAACCACACTAGAGCAATGCAAACTAAATTACCAAAATTGGGCAGATACCAAGTCTCATCAACCTGTACCTTTGAGAAAATTCCATTATTACCCAAATGTCCAATAAATAGAATGAAATAAAAATCTACACACCCTCTCTAGGGGTGAATCTGAAACTGGCTGTTCCTCTTTTCATTCAAAATCAGTAGTCAGAAAAAGAAAACCTGTCATTGGAAACATGAAAAAAGCAATTACACAGAAAACGACCAGATGAAGAACATTCTTCTGAAAAAATAGCCTTCTGCAGGTGAACCAGAAAACATTTTTTGAAAACCGTGTAGTACCCGCAGAAAGATGCAAGAAGACAAGGCATTTAAGAAAGAGGCACAGATAGTCACAAAGAGAGAGAACAATATAATGTAGAAACAGCAGAGTTAGATTAACGGCAGTGAGAGATAAATGAGGTAAATAAAAATATTAACAATACCAAAAATATAGTGTTTCATATTAAATAATCTATCATGAAACTGTGTATTGGAATGAATAAAAAGCTGAACTAGCCCTGTGGAAAAATAAGTGAGCATTCTGGAGGTCACAGCTTATATATTGTTCTACAATATAGAGGAAAAGAATGACAAAATGAAAAAGGTGGGTGAGAAGATGGCAGACAGAAAAGCGAAAACAAGATTCAACCCAGTGAGCATGACAGGAACAAGAACAAGAGAAACAGACAAATCAGAGACATAACTGAAAATTTATTTCTTGTGATGACAAACATTTGAATATGCAGGCTGATGAGGCTATTATGTTCTAGATAAAATTAAAGAAAACTGACCCATACCTAGGTGCATGCTGGGCACATTTTAAAATGGAAAAAATAAAGAAAAGAATCCTTCAGGCTCTCAGGCTAAAAATAATAACAATTTACTTACAGGTTCTAATCTCTGACTTCTATGCAGTGCAAACTAATAGAAAACAATAAAACAATATTGACAAAATTTTAATGGAAAAATATTGTGATCTGTGAATATTTTATTTAAGCACATTGCCATGGATTAATGAAGGCAATAGAAAGACAAGCTCAGCTAGTTAAGAACTCAGAAAGTAGATCAGCTCATGGTCTTTTCTTGAACATTATTTGAATACATACATTAATCAACTGATAAAAGAACCAGAATTAACAACAACACACACACATGCACAAAGGAACAGGGCTTACCTTCCACAGTTAGAAACCATATTCAGAAATAAGTACATTGTGTGTATTGTCTGGGATATTTTGTAGTTTAGAGACCTCTTAGCCCTTGTGAGAGACAATGTTGGTTGCTACCCAACATCTTTCTTCCTTCCTCTTCTTCCAGCACCACCCCAGTTTTGCTCACATCCTTCTCCTTACCTAACCAAGAGCTTCAAAGAAAGCTAGTCTCGTAATTAGACACCGGATATGGACAGTGATTGGGCTATCTCCAGTTTATAATTGGTTTAAATGTGGACACGTGACATAATCCTAAACCAATAAGATATGAAGGAAGTCTGTACCTAGAGACTTCTGGGATTAGTGTCCCACTCCTACACAGAGACAACTTGTAGAAGACAGGCTCATCATCCCTGGTTGCTGCCAGGTCTGGAGCTAACCTGAGGGCCATGCCAATATAACTAGGATGGCAAAGCCAGAAGATGAAAAGAATCTGGGTCCTTGCTGACATTATTGATTAGCTAAATTAGCCAAATCTGAGCCTGCAGTATGATACTAGATGTATTTATTATTTAATACAAATGAGCCAGAATTCTGTCACTCACACTCAAAAAAACATTCTTCGTGACCCAGTCCTAAAATGTTAACAATTCCTCTACTGCTTCCACTCCTCTCTCAGTACCAAGAAACGTATTTCTTGAGCCATATCCTTTAACCTACAGTTCATGCGGAACCTCTTGCCTTATTTGTTGATCATTTATGATGATAACTGGTGCTGTTGTTGTCCAGATTTTTCTAACAATGGCTAAGCTTATTACATAGTGAAAACCCTGTGCCAAGAAAACTACTAAACAAAAGATCTTTTCTCTCCCTCTCTACAAAAGCAGTATTGCATTGAATGGCATAATGAACTTTTTCATTGCTAAAGAACTTGAGAAATGATTTTTATGCATCTTTAAGCCTTGTGTTAAATGATCTAACTCATTGGAATTTTTTTAAATGAAGAAAGACAATAAATCATCCAGGGGCAGACATTATATATTAAATGACTCTTTCTAAAGTATATGATTTGTGGACATTCCTGAATTAAATGGCACTTAAAAATCAGCATATATTATTATCTCAACTCTGTAAATGTATAGAAAACACCTAAGAAAATAAACTGAATTGTTTATGATGATTCTTTCTGCATAATGGGAAAACAGTTGATTGTTACTTTCTTCTTTAAAATTATAGATACTTGTTTATCTCTTCCTTGGTTTGTAAGTGCATGACCTTCCTTGACCCAGGAAGTACATGATGCCAGTCCCTTTTCCTGAAAAGAGCAAAGTGGACCATTTTCCCTCCCATCAGCTCTGAAGAGCAAGTATACTTTCTTTCCCAATTCAGATTTTTCTGAATTAAATTAGCATTTTCTAGCTCTAGCAAGACCTCTCCCACCGAGCCTGCAGATTTGGCCCCTCTCCCTTTGGTGTCCTTCATGCATTCAGATAATCCTAACTTGTTCTTCAGAGGGTGGTCCTACCACAGGCACTAAATTCGGCCTATTTTCCCTCTGCTCTACCTTCTTCCAATCCCTGGTTCCTTGACTTTTTGCTTTGGGATCCTTTTCCTAAGTTGCTTCTTTCATCCTGGCTAGAAACACTTGACTCTTCATGGAAAATTGAAAACAGCCCACCAAGCCTTTTACCTTTATCCAAATGGGTGATGACTTTGCATTTTTAGCACTCAAAATGTAAGACCCCTAAGGCGAGGAGACTAGCCTAGCACACAGAACTTGCAGGTCAACTTGACTGTTCAGTGATCGTGTTTACTTTTAAAAGATCAACATGGCCCACAGGAAACGGCCATGGCACACACACTGTTAATTTAACCTGTTTCTTGTGAAGCCCTTTAAGGAAAACTGCTTTTAATTCCATCCTGGTGTATTTGTACCTGGAGGGCAGATCAAATTGATTTTGATGATGTAACATTCTGCTTCCTACAAGAGTCTCTCTTAATTGTCCTCCATGAAATGCTGAACGCCTTTTGACCCCAAGATTGGTAGGGCCACTCGGGCAGATTCTGACTGTAACAGATACAAATAATTATTTGTTTTGAGGATTCCTATTTGGTGTGGAGGACAGAGGCTAGACTGAAACTAGCTCAAGAAAAGAGGAATAAATTTTTTAAAATAAACATAAGGCAAAAAAGGATCAGAAATGGCATAGCAATTCAAGGGCAGAAACTATAGCATGGCTGAGCCGCATGAGAAAAGGGACCAGGAATAGGAATCTATGAGATCTGTTTCTCTCTGAATGACTGTTCCCCTCTCCTCCCTAAACTGACCCACCTCCTCTGCTCACCAACATTTTCAAATACCTCTGAACTGTGGAGTGCCTGTTGCTTTTCATGGCCACCTAGGATCCTACCTAATGACAACTCTTGATATAGACATTTTACTTTCCCTTTGATGTTTATTGGTTTAGCTTTATAATAGGTACAATTTAATAGACAATAGAATAGATCGTGAAACCCCCAAAACCTGTCATCCAGCTTTCAATTATGAACATTTTGCCACCGTTGTTTCTCTTCTCCATTAGAATGCTTTATAACAGATCTCAGAAATCATTTCATTTCACTTCTAAATACTTTTATTGAATATGGAAATATGGAAAATATAGAAATACTTTAAGATCATTAGATCCTTTCCAACAAAAAAGAATCTGATTGGGCTCTCTCATCATTTCAAACTGTCCATGGAGTGTATGTTTTGGGGTCAGGTGACCAACCCAATCTTATCAAGAGTGACTGAGGAGAACTGTGGCCAGTGATGCAAAATAACTGTAGTTTGCACCGCTTCTCCACAAGCTCAAGAGTGAAACAGTTTTCTCTATAAGGGGTTCTGTCATAGTACACATTGTAAAACCTGATTTGATCATGCCTGGATCACATCACCAGGGCCAGGATTAGGATGAGGCACATGAATCAGTTGCATAAAATATGAAATTAGGGAGAGTCAAAATACTTAGTGGTTGCCCTGACTGGTGTGGCTCAGTAGGTTGAGCTTTGTCCCATCAACCACCGCAAGGTCGCTGCTTCAGTTCCTGGTCAGGGCTCATGTGTGGGTTGCAGATCAGGCCCCCAGCTGGGGATGTGTGAGAGGCAACCGAGTGCTGTTTCTCTTGCACGTCAATATTTCTCTCCCTCATTTTCTGCCTTTCTGCCCCCTCTCTAAAAATAAATAAGTAAAAAACATAGTAGTCAAGATAAGTAATATTTTAATGCAATTTTTCAAAGAATCAAAATTACTTTTAGAAAATCCATCATAAAAAAAATATCAAAATGTTAAAGAAGGACAGGCTTGGGTCAAAATAAGAATAATAAACTTCCTTCATCACATAATTATCTTGTATGTTATAAGGACTTTGCTTTCATTAGAGCACTTATTCCTTATAATAATCCTGTGAGGAAGGTATACTGAAATATCTCAATAAAATGATTGATATAAAATTATATTTTAATATAAAAGCATTTATTTGTAAACTTAAATGTAAGACAGCAGAAACTCAGCCCAGACACATACAGAAAAAGTGACCACAGTTTCTGTTTCTAAAATGTCTTCTTCAGTTTTCCTTTTCCCGGTATGCCCAGTTCAGTGACCTAACTTGGTTAGAAAAATACAAGTCCTTTCCAAGAGAAACAACATTTAAATCAAAGAAAATCCCTACATCAACAGTGTTTTCAAACATGATAGTTTTAAGACTTGGATATTTCCAACAGGCTGAGTGTGTGAAGCCTCAAATTGGGGAGCTTCATCACTCAGAGAACTAATCCTATAGGGGAGTTTTACAGTTGTATTTTGGAAGCTGCTGGGAGAGGTTATTTTGCCTTTGAACTATGATACTTCTTTAACAAAAATGAGTTTTCCATTATAATTATTTATACTGGAACTCTAGTGATAGGCAGCTACTATTAATCATTTATTTACTCAACAGCTATTCACTGGGTGCCTTCACAGTCCAAAGCACTATGCTTGGGATACAACTGTGAAATAAGATAACTGAAATCCCTGACCCCAAGAGATTAACATTTGATTTTTAGTATTACGGTAGAGCTCAGAGTGGCATGTTTGATTTAGGACCTTACTTTACAATAGCTAAAAGAAATGGATAATTTTAACTTGTGCAATTATAATAAAAATATAAAATACAGTCAACTTTAACTGGTTATAATTTGAATGCACTTGAATATCTCCTAATCAGTAACATCCCTAGACTGATGTTACCATTCTCTTAAATAGTCTAGTTTATTCCCAAATAATGGTTTTTTAGTCCCCCCAGCTAATTTAATAATTAACAGATTTGCTTGTGCTATATGGTGTGTGTGAGTTGGGAAGTCTTATAATTTTTCCTTCACTCTTCTAAACTATATTTCTGGAAACAATTCAAGAAAGCAATAAAGGAGTTAGTGAATTCTGCCCTTTATGATTTTATCATGAAAATGATTAAGGGTAGTTAATTTCATGACAACCTTAACCTCCTTTTCAAATTATTTTGGACCATAAAATGTTTCCATATGTTATCAGACAACTCCCAGCTGTTCTATGAGCTGAGACAAGCCTTTGCTGGTAATGCCATGTGATTCTAGTGGTGGCAATCCTCATGCACAGGGATTCTCTCTCTGACTTTCCAGATCTTCAAGACAGTTCTTAAGAACTGAGGCCAGTGCTGCTGGAACAAATCTTTTTTAAGGTAGACAGATGATCATACAGGTTCCACAGTTTAAATTACCCACTCTGATATCTTACTTATTTCCAAAGACACTTGTTTTCTTGAACAAAAATGTCTCAAGTCCCCATAGTTATACACTCTCTTTGCATTTAAATGCAATTGCTGCTACATCAGGAATAATAGAGGGTACATTACTACTGATCTTAGAGAAATAAAAAGGCTTATAATGAAATACTATGAACGACTATATGTCAACAAGTTAGATAACTTAGATAAAATGAATAAATTTCCAGAAAGACACAAACTATAGAAACTGACTCCAGAAGAACTATAAAATATGAACAGCTGAATAACAAGTAAAAAGAGTAAATTACTAATTGAAAAACTTCTCCTAAAGAAAAACCTAGGCTTAGAAGAAGAGGGAGAAATGTGTCAAAGTATACCACTATAAAAAAATCATTAAATCACAAAGAACTGCATCAAGAAGAAAAAAACTACAAAATAGCCAAAAAATAATTATTAAATGGCAATGGCAAATCCTTATCTATCAATAATTACTTTAAATGTAAATGGATTAAATTCCCTAGTTAAAAGGCATAGAGTGATTATATGGACTAAAAAACAAGATCCAGCAATATGCTGCCTACAAGAAAATCACTTTAGCTTAAAGGACACACATAGACTGAAAATGAGAAGATGGCAAAAGGTAGTCCTTGAAAATGGTAATCCTAAGAGAGCAAGAGTGGCTATACTTACATCAGACAAAATAAACTCTAAGTCAGAAAGTCTCAAAAGAGACAAAGAAGGCCACTATATAATGATAAGGGGTCAATTAATTAAGAGGATATAGCCATTGTGAATATATATGTACCCAACATTGGAGAACCTAAGTATGTAAAGCAAATATTAGCAGAACTGAAAGGAGAAATGGATAGCAACACAATAACAATAAGGGACTTCCATTCCCATTTTCAGTGGATAGGTCATCCAGATAGAAAATCAGCAAAGAAATGTTGGACTTGAACCATAACTTAGAACAAATTGACTCAAGAGATATAACAGAACATTCCATCCAATACATTATTTTCAAGCACATTCTCCACGATATATTGTACATTGAGTCACAAAACAAGTCGCAAATTTAAGAAAATTGAAATCATACCAAGTAACTTTTCTAACCAAATGGTATAAAACCATAAATCAAGAACAAGGAAAAAATGGAAAATTCATAACTATGTGGAAATTAAACATATGTCTGAACAATCAATGGGCCAAAGAAGAAATCAAAAGGAAAATTAAAAAAAAATACACGTGGAGACAAATGACAGTAGAAACACAAGTTCTATATCAGAACTTGAGGGTGCAGCACAGTTCTGAGAGAGAATATTACAGTAATAAATGCCTACATTAAAGAAAAAAGAAAACAACTTAAATTCACACCTAAAGGAACTAGAAGAAGAACAAACTAAACCTCAAGTTAGCATAAGGAAGTAAATAATACAGATCAGACAGAAAAAAATAAAATAAAGACTAGAAACACAATGGAAAAGATCAATGAAACTAAGAGTTTGTTTTTGAAAAGATAAACAAAATACACAAACCTTTAACTAGACTAAAAGAAAAGAGGAAGACTCAAATAAAAATTATAAATGAAAAGGGAGACATTACAAAAGCTAGAACAATTAGGCAAGAAAAAGAAGAAAAAAGGCATCCAAATGGGAAAAGAAGTACAATTGTCTCTGTTGGCGGATAACATAATTTTATAAATAGAAAACTCTAAATACTTCACCAAAAAAATAACCTGTCAGAACTAATAAATGAATTTGGTAAAATTGCAAGATACATAATAAATATATAAAAATCAGTTGAATTTTGATACAGTAATGACAGTCATCATAAAGACAAATTAGGAAAACAATTCCATTTATGACAGCATCAAAAAGAATAAAATACCTAGAAATAAATGTAGCCAAGGTACCTCTCCCCAAAGCTGGGTGATGGACAGGTGAAGAATTTTCAAGCCTCAGAGATGAATTAAATGACTTGCTGAGGATATTGGGTAAGATCAATAAGTACCCACACCCTTTCTCTTCCAGTACTTAGAATCTTAGTTACCTTCTCAAGTATTGTTTTTGTAACACTTACTGTGTGTGTATTTTTTTACAAAAAAAAATGTGCATATTAAATGCAGCAAATTTATAAAACATAAAGGGAAAATATTAAAGAGCCCAGAAATGATATCACTCTAATACCTTTCTGAGATATGTAGATGTTCTGCACTGAAACTGGGGTTATGCTACAGGTGCTGCTCGAAGCCTGCCTTACTCACTGAACGCTGCGTTATTTCTTTGACAATACTCTTCTACATCATTTCCAATGGTGCATAATAAATGCATCACATCACGTCATTTCTATTTTTCAATTAGGCTAGTTCTCGTGTTTTGTTATAAGAAGCAACACTGTGATGAACATCATTAACTATTTTTGCACAGATTTCCCAGAAGAACTTCCTAGAAATGGAGCTGCTGGGTCAAAGGTATTCTTAAAGCTTTTGTTATACATTGCCACCAAACTAATATTGATTGTCTGGTCACATATTTCATAACTGGAGTCCCCACTGGGTCCCAGGCTTCCTTCTTGAGTAGCATGGTAGGACAGCGTTATAAACGTCAAAGAACTTCAAGTCCAGTCTTTATTTTCTGTTTAAAGCTGTGAAATCACTTTGCCCCTCTATTTTTCAGATGCAGCCACAGCACTTTCCTCAACACAGAGAAAAAGCCCCTTGAAATGATTATGACTTCCCAAAGCACATATTACTTAAACCCAAGAATCCTTAGAGACGAGGCTCTGTCCTCAAAATCATACTTCATCTGGAGAAGGAGGAACAAGTCTCTTTTGTCTTCCAAGCCATTTTCTCCTGTTTTATTTTTCATCACATCTGGAGCTTTACTGAATTAAGAACAGGGAAAAAGGAACCAAAGGGCTCAAGAACTAATTGTCAGGAACAAGCAGCCTTCACTGCTGTCTAGTGCAAGTGGGTGTTTTCAGCCAGAACTCCTGGGAGGAGGCAGAGGGTTCTTCCCTCTCAGCCACAAGAATTTGGCTTAGTGTTGAATAATGCTTGTGCTGAACTTTAAGATGGTTGGCTGAGCAAAGCCCTCTGACCCAGGGAGGGCGCTCCTCACCCTCGCCGCAGGCAGGGAAAGGAGGCATTAAGTTGTCTTCAAAAGGGGACAGGAGTGGTGGGAGCAAAGGGAAAGCAGAGGCACTGGTGTCCTCAGTGACTCCAGGGACACCCGTTCCTCAAATCTCACTC
Source organism: Tonatia bakeri (assembly GCA_004024845.1). Classification (NCBI taxonomy): domain Eukaryota; kingdom Metazoa; phylum Chordata; class Mammalia; order Chiroptera; family Phyllostomidae; genus Tonatia; species Tonatia bakeri. The sequence continues at coordinate 10,146 of PVIA01012510.1, read as the reverse complement.
TCTGGCCACCCGTGGGCCTTGGGCCTGAGGGAGTCGACTTCACTGGGCGTCCAACTTTTCTGTGTTCAGCTGAGGGAGCAGTCTCTTCAGAGAAAGCCGAATTTCCTCGTCGTGGTTGGACTGAAGCCATTTACATGGATGAAGCAGAATTGGAGTCCAGCACTGGACTTTTCCCTTGTCCAGGTCATAAGACCTCCCTCTGAGAGCAGTGCTGTTCCAATAACGGCCACCCCAGGGCTTCTAGGCCATGAACTTCATAAAACCCTGAGCAGATTATCTGAGGCATTGGAATAAGACTCCCTGAGCAAAACTTGGAACTCTCCAGTAAACCTCAGAGCTCTTCGTCTATAAATTTGAGCTCCTCTGGAAAACTCTGAGCTCCCCCAAAACACATGGCTTTCACAGCACCCCAAAGAGACCCAGTTATTTTTTTCTGGTGCAGGTCACTGAGGCATCTGCTCTGAATAAGGTCACTTCGCCCAGGTGGCTGCTCTGACTACATAGCCACCATTCTCCACTGATGAGTGCCCGCTGTCCTCCCCATGTGGTTCCCACGTGGGCCATGTTCAGGATGGCCCTCCTCCAAGTGCAGCCAGTGGCCCTGCACGTGATCTGAGGTCCCATGGAAACCACAGCAACAACAGAGATCCATCCAAGAAGCCACAGGCGCATGTGTCATCATGATCTCAGAGTTCCTCCCCTCAGGCGGGCTGTCTTCATGTCACAAAAATTAATTAAATGACTTAAATCGACTGTTGGGGTGTTAACCCAGAGCAGGCTCCACAGGGCAGCGAGAGCTAATCTGAGTCATTGTTCAATGGGTCCCAGTGGCATCCACGTGTAAACAGGGAGGTACAGGTCTGGCTGCCCTCTGCTGACTCAGAGCAGGCCTCCCTCTGTGGTGGTGGGTGGGGATGGGGGTAGGGGTGGGAGGGCAGGATCCTTTAGACACAGCTGCCCCTCCTCCCCTGTAGGGACTCACTCCTGCAGCTCACCCTCCTTCAGGGGAGGACAGACTAATGCCTGCTCAGGAATCACTGGGCTGGAGGGAGGGGACAGCAGGTTGCCCTTTGGTAGTTTTCATCCCACACCTCAGTTTCTGAGTAAATGCACTTTCCTCCCTCCTCTTTTCCATCCTCCTTTCCCATCCTTTTCTTTGCTTTCTCTGTCCCCACATCCAGACTGGGAAGGAGGAGTTGGCAACGCCCAACTACCCAGTAGATGGACAAGCATGAGTTTACAGTCGATAAAGGTTGGACTATCCCAAGAACAGTTTGGAAATTGTTTATATAAATCCGATATTACATCACATACATGTGAATGTGTGTACGTATTGTCACATACACAGATATACACTCAGAAAAACCATACCTTTGCTTAATTTGTTGACACTTTCTTTGGGGTTTAGTTTAGTTTTTCTTTTGAATTAAAAGGGAGTATGTGGGAATAAACACCATCATCCTTTCTGAGCTTAGAGCCATTGAAGTCGTGTGGGCCAGTGGGGAAGTCTGAGCAGCTGTGGTGGGTCACAAAGGATGGAAGGGAGACAAGCTCTCACATCCATAGCTGTGTTCAAGTAGCTGTGCTACTTTGGAAGGCAGCAGGATAGCATAGCGTCAAATGCACTGACTTTGTGGTCACACAGATGAGTTCAAATCCCAGCCCTGACATTCACATCCACACACTGGTCTCAGCGAGTCACTCAGCTTCTCTGAGGATCAGTTTTCTCTTCAGAAAGTAGGTGGCCCTGAGGACTGAATGAGCTAAGATGAGTAAACCACTTGATACATTCAATAAGTATTCAGTAAATGAGAGCTCTTATTTTAAGTTTTAAAAGTGATCCTACTGTTTGCATTACTAAGACTTGCAATGTGATAAATTATGCCTTCTTTTAAATGTTTTCTTGTAAGTAAACTATTCGGTTGAAAAAATACTGCTTTTTCATATAAAAGGATCCCCTATTGAGGGCTGTTAAATAAGCCATATAAATTCTTAGATTAAGAATTTAAACTTCAGTACAGGTATGATATATTCATTTGCTCAGTTGATAGAACTGTTATCATCATGAGAGCCAATGAACTTAATATATCAATTTTACCTATAATTAAAAAAGAGACCTAGAAAGAGTGGAAACGCTGTCCTTACCTAAGCTATGTTCATTATCAGGTTAAGGTGACTTAGACCCAATGTTGGAAAGGACAGGAAGTGAAAGGTGACTCACCCACTGTGACAGAGGGGTTAAGGGTTTCCATCTTGTTAAAGACCAAAACAAGAGTCCAGGAAGCAAAGGTTCACACAGAAAAGGCCTGGAGAGCTGACAGCTGAGGGGAGGGCTCCCGCCAGGGTGCTGAGCCCCTGGTGGCCGATAGCCCCCATTGTGTGCAAGCCTGTGCTTCCGGGCAGGAAATCCCAGCCTCCGTACCAGGATAAGGGCAGTTCAGGGCAGCCTGGGAGCAGGGCCAGTGAGGACATCTCACTGCCACTTCCCACTCTCCTGAGCGGGCTGGGTTTGGGCTCCCTTTCCCAGGACCCCAGAGGTCAGGCCTGGTATGGGCTGGGCTGGTGGAGAATCCAGCCTCTTCTGTGTGGAGATCAGCCAGGCGTGGGGGTGGGATCGGGTGCCTGGCTGAGGGGATGGGTGTGAGTGGGGTGAAGGATGAGGAGTGAGAGAAAAAGAATTTGAAGGTTCACAAGGTGGCTTATGTTTGGGGCACATAGTGAGGTCAAGGGTCATGGTAGAAGGTGATTTGAGGGTTGAGATAGGAAGAATTCTCTCTCCCCATATTTAAATTTATCCTCTGGTTTTAACTTTATATTTTGGCTAGCTTGGTTAATAAATGAAGACAAAATAAACCTGAGTTTTTTTAAATCTGCTTACTTCAGTGATGGTAATATGGAACCCGGGGAGGCCCAGCTGGGGCCCTCTGGGGATCCTGATGGCATGTCCTAGTCTTCAGTTTGGACTAGAAGAACCCCAAATGTGTGGACATTAAAATGCCTGATCTAGGTTTGCCTCTGCTTATACATTTATAAGGATAGGATGAGAGCATTTTTAATGATAATAAAAATAATGATGGCAACAATAATAACAAAGTCATATAATACTATGTCATAGGCACTGCTATAAATGCTTTAGATATGGTAGCTCATTTAATCCTTACAACAACTGTTTGAGGTAGGAAGCAATGTTATTTCCACTTCACAGAAAGGAACTACATCACAGATAAGTAGTGTAAGCAAGGCCCCCGGCTGGTGCAGGGGGCTGGGCGCAGAGCACCCGCAGTCTGGCTCCACTCTCCACGCTCTCAGCAGCCGCACTGTGCTGTCTTTCCTCAAGCTGTAATTTACTATTCTAATCCTAAAACAAGATGCAAAATTTGATTATTGCTGTTTTCTAAAAAAATCACACTATTGCTTTTTTCTCATTATTAAATTTCGAGTTGCTGTAGAAAATTTGAAAAAAGTAAAACTACAAAAAAAGAAAATTAAAACTACTTTTCTTCTTGTCACACAGAAATAACTACTATTAACACTTCAATGTATTTTCTTTCCAACACTTTACCATGCACAAATATATGCACATTATTAAGATAATATTCTACAGATTATTATAGCCTGCTTCCCCCTCCGGATAATATATCTAGAATATGTTTTTATGCCATGCAGTATTCTACAACTTGATTATCCATCATTGCATTTCTATAATTTATTTAACCAACCCCCTGACTTTAGACTTTCGGTAATTGGGTTTTTTTTTTTTAACTATTCAAAGTAGCTCTGTGCTATAACAATCATTTTTAAGTACAGTATTACATCTCACTAAAACAAAGACAGTGCATCAATGTGACAATTATCCAATAAGTTCTAAGTTTAAACAGAAAGCTCTGAGGAGCTTGAAAAGCATCTACATGCAGTTTCCAGGTCTTCCCCAGTTTGCAGAGCACGACGCAGACTCTGACTCAGGCTGCGGCAGCGTGGAGTATGCATTCGCTCAGACAGCTAATATTTTTTGGACGCCTACCACTCATCGAGCACTAGTTCAGGAGCAGGGGCTACAGAGCATTCATGGAATTTTATTAAAAAGCCCAGGGTCCTGGAGTCAGATTGCTTGATCTGGCCCCAAGAAGTCTAGCTGTGTGACTTTGGACATGTGACTTTAAAGCTTAATCTCTTCCTCTGTGAAGATAATAGTACCTACCTCATGGATTGTTATAAAAATTAAATGAGATAGTACTTGTAAAGGTTTCCTACAGTGTCTGGCACATACCAAGTACTCTTATTATTATTGCTAGCCTTGCGGCCTTTACTGTTCAAGATTTGTCCATCCAAAGCCCTTGCCTCAAATCTCAGTAAATTTAAATGTCTCTATTATCTACACTTAAAATAATTCTCCTACTCTCCACCTGCCGGGAGCCTGACTTCGGGGACTGCCTGGCCTATTATCTGTCCCTTGAGTGGTGTACATTGTCAGGGGAAAAGGAAGCACAAGTTAACAGATAAAAATACCGAGTTCAGCAGTTAACCTTCCAAACAACGGTGGATACTTGATTAATCTTGAAACTTAGAGTCAACAAAACACAATTGCTTACGTTTACTCTGGACAAAGAGATTTTGTGAGAAAAAAAAAATCCCGCCCAATGCCTCATGTTCCTTGGAGTTCAGTTTACTTTTGAAACTCTCAACCCTCCAGTTACTCTTCTACAAACTACATCTGCTGTGACCGCACGATGACTGGATCACTAACTGGGAGTGAGAACAGTGGGAGGGGCCAGCCTGCTTCATTCCCATCAGGACATTTTCAGCCTCTTTTGTGGTCGGGAGCTTCGTGGGATTCCAGGATTGCAAAACAGAAAGGCTCTGGGGCCAACATCCCGATGGTGGCTCCGCCTTTCACTCTCTCCTCCTGCAAAAAAATCAGCAGCTTGGTCACTGCATTTCATTTTCATTCCTTGACAGCGCTAATTTTTTATTTTTTATTTTTACTTTAACTTATATCATTTAAATAGCACATTACAGTGCAATACTGTGCTAGTTGAAATGGAGATTTGTAAGGTGCTGATGGGGGAATGCCACGATTACAGCCATGAAATCACAAGGGGCCTCAAGTTAGCTTAAAAATCTTCTTAGCTATTTGTCCACAAATGGTGCAAATTGTGGGAAAATAAGGTGGCTCTTGGTAATCCCTGAATATGGTATTTAGGCAGGAAATGCAATTTGGGGGACCAAATTTAGGAGTCCCTGAGGAGGCAGCGCTATCTAACAGGTGGAGGATCAGACTGGATCTTCTTCTGTCGCTTCGCCCATCAGCTGCAGGGTTCTAAAGCTGGCTCGGACACTTCACTTCTCACGGCTTTCGTGTTCTTGTTTGTGAAATGAGATCACACTACCAGATAATTTCTAAGGTCCTGTGCAAGGTTCTATGAAATATTTTTTAAAACATGTTTTTGCTTATTTGTTAGAATTGGGAAGCCTATTAATAATATGGGATGGGCACAGAACATGAACAGACAATTCATAAAAAACCCAAACTTTTCTTAAACTGATTTGAGAGCGAGGCAGAGACATCATTTTGTTGTTTTACTTATTCATGCGTTCGTTGACTGATTTTTGTATGTGCCCTGGCTGGGGGTCAAACCCACAACCTTAGTGTAGCAGGACAATGCTCTAACTAACTGAGCAACCTGGCCAGGGCCATAACTAATAAATCTTTTAAAAGAATGTCAACTTTACTAATAATCACAATTTCCTACTTATGCAAGCAATAAATCTTTCTTTAAAAAAATAGTTTATACTGAAGAAGTTTAAAAAAGTTGAGAAAACTTGTTTGCTTGGAAGGTCATGTAGGTACATGTAAACCTAAGTCAGGCGGGGTCTGAGCAGGGCAGGGACCTGATGCCTCTCAGCCGGGCCCTCCCATTGCTTCGTGGGGTAGACTCACTTGGTTTTGTTTGTGAGCCCTACTTGGACCGCCACTCGTTCCTGACTCAGGCTATTTGCTTTGGAGTTGTTGGCCAACCCCTGGTCAGTCCAGTCGAATGCGATCCTGGGACTTTGACAGAATTATCGGGAAAGTGAGGTTTCTTTCTGCTGGCACTAATAGGTATAAGAAAACAGCAGAAACTAGAATAATGGCTGCCAGGAGCTGGGGGATGGCAAATGAAGAGTTGCTTAATGGGTATAGATTTTCCATTTTGCAAGATGAAACAGTGCTGAAGATCTGTCGTACAACAATGTGAATGTACTTAACACTACTAAATTGTGTACTTAAAATGGTTAAGATGGCTGCCCTGGCTGGTGTGGCTCAGTGGATTGAGCAATGGCCTGTGAACCAAAGGGTCGGTGGTTTAACCCCCAGTCAGGGCACATGCCTGGGTTGCAAAGCAGGTTCCCCAGTATGGGATGTGTGAGAAGCAATCAAACATCGATGTTTCTCTCCATCTCTTTCTCCCCCCTTTTCCCTTTATTTATTAAAAATAAATAAATTAAATATTTAAAGAAAAAAATTAAGATGGCAAATTTCATCTGTTTTTTAACCACAGTTGAAAAAATTTATTTTACTAATTAAGAAGGAAGAGAGAATGGAAAAGAAACCGTGGGCCAGGAGGTCCCATGCCCCACAGAGAGGGCCTAATTGAAAATGAAGCCAATACACAGAATGCAAAGGTGAGGAATTGCGTCCTGACAACTTTGTGTAAGTTCCTGAATCCAGCCATGCCTGAAGCTGGTACCATCCATGGACTTATTACTATTCTTTTGTGATTGACAACACTGTATTTGCTGAGCCTTACTAAACATTTAATTTTTTTTTTTGCTTTTCGATTAAAGTTGACATACAGTATATTATATTAGTTTCAGGTATATAACACAGTGATTATAGACATTTATATAACTTACACAGTGATCACCTCCATAGCCTAGTATCCATCTGACACCATACATAGTTACTACAATATTATTGATTATATTCCTTATGTCGTACCTTACAACTTTGTGACTGTTTTTATAACTGGTGATTTTATAATTGACTTTTTATGTCATTACTATTTTTGAAGCGATAACTATACAAGGTTTTAAAAGTAAAATAATATCATAATATTTATAAACAGCAATAGTCCCCTGCCTACTCCTTCCTGTCTCCTTTATCTTCCTCAAGTTATTTTCTGCTACTTTGTAAGGTCGCCATGCCTGTAATTCTAACCCCAGGGTTATCCTGCTACCCCTCATGTCAACACTTTTACACACTGTCTATTGACTTTCTACATGGAAGGTGGAGATGTAGTACTATTGCTTTTTATTATCCCTTCCCCTACAAACATATCTTTCCAAAATAGATGTTTTAAATTTTTTGGTTAAATCACTGTTTAGTTTTCATCTTACTATGAAAGGCAATATGATTACATTTCTTCCCTTTACTGTTTGTTCTTTCAATAGTAATAGTTCCCTCCCTTTTACCAGCTCTTTATTTTTTACTGTTATAATTTCTTCCTACACTCACCAAAGCATAGTAAAACCCTCTGAATTCAATTTTCTTTCTCAGTTAAACAGCTGATACTCAGTTACACATCACCTGCTCCAGCCTGGACTAGTTAACCTCAAGGCCTGGTGTGAGAATCCTGACTTCATCTTCCAACACCTGTCACGGCCACACTACAGTGAATTCACCAGAGCAGATCCGTCTTCTTCCTGAGCAAGACGGTGTCAGCTTCAGCGGATGGAAAATGAGCTGAAGTGAAATTCGTCATTTACAGAGCTGATCCATAAAACCCTCTAGAGAGATCCTTTCTCTCCCCTGGGGTGACACTGGAAGCCCTGTGACACAGATAGCAGAGTCTTGGTCAGCTGAGCCCCGAATAACTTTGTGGAGTAGAAACCCATCTCATTCTGCCATCTTTACCAGTGATTGGATTTATATGAATGAGAGGTAATTTTATTTATTCTGTGATTGCTCCATTTTGTGGTGTCCAGTTCTTATTTCAATAATGCAATATCATCTATTACATCTTTGAAGACACTGCAGGATTTTTGGCATTGTTGTTTTTAGTTTTCTCTTTTTGCTTCCTGCATTGCCTGTTTCCTCTGAGTTCTTTTTGCCATCAATCTGCCTTTATAACTGTCTTTCATGTTGTTTTTCCTCAGGTATATGAGTATCATCATTGACTGACCATTTGTGAGAGTGAGGTGCTAAAAAATGGATTAAAAGCTATGTGAAATTTTGGGAATATAAAAATCAGATAAAGAGGTTTAGTGCTTGGTAATCTTCATTAGGGTGATCAGGTGACTGGCTTGCTCTTTTTTTCTTGAGAACTCCTGAATCTCACTGTGGTAGGTCTTTTCTCTTGGGCTGGCAGTCTCCCTAGAGATGAGTTCCCTGTCTAGTGCCTGCCTGCTCTCCCTATGTGACCACTGTGGTTCTGTGAGCTAAGTGGAGGCAGGAGCTGGTGAGCTCACCACTCAGAATGTGGAATTGCCCATTTTCAGAAAACTATCTTCACCTCTTCCATTTTCAGGTGCCTCCCAGGACACCCCTGCCCTATTTAGTGTCTCTAGCTCTGGAACCTGTCTGGTTAAATTCAGTAAGCCTTCAGTCCTCCACCACGGTTGAGGAGAGGTGGGGACCTCTTAGGTACACTTTCAGACGATGTCACTATTTTCAGCCCCATGTCTTCCACTTGCCCTCAGAGACTGCTGCACCATCTGTCCTGAGCCTTTCCAGGGTTCCGTGTTGTGGATGTGCTTGTTTCTCCTTTGCATCTCTTTGTAAGGGTATTGGGGTGCACGACCCAGATATTCCCTTTTTGAGTGAGGCTTCCATTTCCCAGCTGCTGGAAGTATTGGCTGATGAAGGCTTGCAGCTGAGTTCCTTCCTAGGAATTGGCCCTGGATGAAGGACCTGCCTACCCAGTGTTCTCTTCCGTCCAGGGGAGGCCACACTCAGTGGTTAGTCAGAGGAAGGATACAAAGTCCTGAGCCCCTTGCCTCTATTTGAACCAGTCTTCAGAGCTTCCTGCTGTGACTACCTCACAGTTTCACTTCTTCTCTGCCCAGTCCCGCTTCTCCCATTTCCCTACAGGTGTGGTTCCCAAGGGCTCTGCCCAAAAAACTTCTGCATCAGAGCTTCCCCTGAGGATCTGTTTCACAGGGAACTCAATCTGAGACACCACTCGGATCTCCAGCTCTTTTATCTGACTCTCATATTCCAACGATTTCCTGACATTTCTCATCTGCTGTTGTCTCCTGTCTTTGACTCTGCGAGTTTATCCCTTTTTTTTTCCTGCTCCTTCTCATTTCAGTGATATTTTTATAATGCAGCTGGGATAAACACATGTGTTTAATCTGCTGTATTTAACCAGAAGCATGAAAAATATTTGTAACACCAAGGAACATATGAGTCTCCCAGCTTTGTATAGGTCAAATGAAATTTATTAAAATTAATTCCATTTTTGAGGACTATTTGAGATGAAATAGTAAGAAATAAGAAACTATGCGGTAGACTTCTGGCCAAGATGGAAGTGTAGGTGCACACACTGTGCCTCCTCGCACAACCAAAACTAAGGACAACAAAAATTTAGAAACAAAAAAACAACAAGAACAGACAGAGAAATGAACTGTACGGAATTCTGACAACCATTCATCCAGACTGGTAAGAGGGGCAGAGTTGGCGGCCGGTGGAGAGGGGTCAAAGGGTTGCAGCAGGAAAAAGCGGTGGCTGGCAGACCCGGTGGCAGAGCCCTGGTGTGGGAGGCAACAAACAGACCCAGTGAGGCAGCTGGCTGTCCACAATCACACATTCACGCGCAGATAAACCAGGCAAAAATGGGCAGTGACACAGACAGTGCAACCCAGGGATCCAGTGCTGGGAAACAAAGCCTAAAGCACCGATTGAAGACACCTGTAGGGGTTGAGATGCCAGGAGAATCTCCCAGCCTCACAGGAGAGTTCACTGGGGAGACCCACAGGGTCCTAGAATGTACACAAGCCCACCCACCCAGGAGCCAGCACCAGAAGGGCCCAATCTGCTTGTGGGAAGTAGCAGATGGGACTGAAGTCTGAGACAGAGCGGAGAGAGAGCAGAGCAAGTGCCATCGTTCTCTCTTGGACCCCTCCCCCACATACCATGTCACAAGCCAGAGACTGGGTTGCCCTGCC
>PVIA01012509.1:0-37401 GCA_004024845.1 Tonatia bakeri | reverse complement strand
TCTACAAGAACCCAAGGAACAACAACAAAGACAGTCCAGAGCAAGCAGAAGGAAGGAAATAACCAAGATCAGAGCAGAATTAAATGACATAGAGACTAAAAGCACAATTCTAAGGATCAATGATCCATGAGCTGGTTCTTTGAAAAGATAAACAAAATCAACAAGCCTTTAAGCAGGCTCATCAAGAAAAAAAGAGAGACAACCCAAATAAACTCAATCAGAAATGAAAGAGGAGAGATTACAACTGACACCACAGAAATACAAAGGATTGTAAGAAACTACTATAAAGAACTGTATGCTAAGAAATTTGAAAACCTAGGTGATATGGACAAATTTCTAGAAAAATGTAATCTTCCAAAACTCAATAAAAAAGAAGCAGAAAGCCTGAACAGAACAATAACAGCAGATGAAATTGAAGCAGTAATCAAAAAACTCCCGACACACAAAAGTCCGGATCTGGATGGTTTCACAGGAGAATTCTATGAAACATTTAAGGAAGACGTAATCCCTATCCTCCAAAGACTATTCCAAAAAATCCAGAATGATGGAAGACTTCCAAACTCTTTTTATGAAGCCAGCATCATCCTAATCCCAAAACCAGATAAAGACACAACAAAGAAAGAAAATTTCAGGCCAATATCTCTGATGACCATAGATGCTAAAATCCTCAAGAAAATATTTGCAAACCACATCCAACGATACATTAAAAAGATCATACACCATGACCAAGTGGGATTTATTGCAGGGATGCAAGGATGGTTCAATATTTGCAAATCAGGGAATGTAATACATCACATAAACAAAAGCAAAGGCAAAAATCACATGATCATATCAATAGATACGGAGAAAGCATTTGATAAGGTACAGCACCCTTTATGATAAAAACACTCAGCAAAGTGGGAATAGAGGGAGCATTCCTCAACATAATAAAGGCCATATATGAGAGACCTACAGCCAACATCATACTCAATGGGCAAAAACTAAAATCTTTCCCACTAAGATCAGGAACAGGACAAGGTTGTCCACTTTCACCACCTCTATTCAATATAGTACTGGCCATTTTAGCAACAGCAATCAGACAAGAAAAGGAAATAAAAGGCATTCAAATTGGAATGGAGGAAACAAAACTGTCATTATTTGCAGATTACATGATACAGTATAGAAAATCCTATAGGCTCCGCCAAAAAAAGAAAAGCTTGACCTAATAAATAAATCTGGCAAAACAGCAGGATACAAAGTCAATATCCAGAAATCAAAGGCATTTTTGTATACCAACAATGAAACAACAGAAACAGAAATCAAGAAAAAAATCCCATTGATATAGCAAAAAGAAAAATAAAATACCTAGTAATAAATCTAACCAAGGAAGTAAAGGACCTGTGTACAGCAAACTGCACAACACTGAAGAAAGAAATCAAGGAACACACAAACAAATGGAAATATATACCGTGTTTATGGAATGAAAGAATTAACATTATCAAAATGTCCATACTACCCAAAGCAATTTACAGATTCAATGCCAATGGAATATTTCACAGACATAGAACAAATACTTCAAAAATTTATATGGAACCATAAACGACCCTGAATAGCTGCTGCAATTTTGAGAAAGTAAAGCAAAGTAGGAGGGATCACAATACCTGATATCAAACTGTATTACAAGGCCACTGTAATCAAAACAGCCTGGTACTGGCATAAGAACAGACATATGGAACAATGGAACAGGACAGAGAAGCCGGAAATAAGCCCCAGTCTCTATGGCCAATTAATATTTGACAAAGGGGGCAGCAACATAAAATGGAGTAAAAACAGCCTCTTCAACAAATGGTGATGGGAGAACTGGACAGCTACATGCAAAAAAATGAAACTTGAGCAACAACTTAAATCATACACAAAAATAAATTCAAGGTGGATAAAAGACTTAAATATAAGCCATGTCACCATTAAAATCCTAGAGGAGAACATGGGCAGGAAAAACTCAGATATTTCATGCAGAAACTTTTTCACTGATACGTCCCCCAGAGCAAGGGATATAAAGGAAAGAATAAACAAATGGGATCTCATCAAAATAAAAAGCTTTTTCACAGCTAAAGAAAACAGTATTAAAATAAAAAGAGAACCAACTATACGGGAAAACATATTTGCCAATGATACCTCAGACAAGGGTTTAATCTCCAAAATATATAAAGAACTTACATGACTCCACTCTAAGAAGACAAGCAACTGAATTAAAAAATGGGCAAAGGACTTGAACAGACACTTCTCCAAGGAGGACACACAGAGGATCCAGAGACACATGAAAAGATGTTCAGTATCACTAGCTATCAGAGAGATGCAAATTAAAACCACAATGAGATACCACTTCACACCAGTCAGAATGGCCATCATAAGCAAAACAACAAACAACAAGTGTTGGAGAGGTTGTGGAGAAAAAGGGACCCTAGTGCACTCTTGGTGGGACTGCAAACTGGTACAACCACTATGGAAAACAGTATGGAACTTCCTCAGAAAACTAAAAATGAATCTGCCTTACAACCCAGCAATTCCACTGCTAGGATTTTATCCTAAGAACCCTGACACACCCATCCAAAAGAACCTATGCACCCAATGTTCATAGGAGCACAATTTACAATAGCCAAGTGTTGGAAGCAACCTAGGTGTCCATCAGTAAATGAGTGAATCAAAAAACTATGGTACATTTACACAATGGAATCCTATGCAGCAGAAAGAAAGAAGGAGCTCCCACCATTTGCAATAGCATGGATGCAACTGGAAAGCATTATGCTAAGCGAAATAAGCCAGGCGGTGAAAGAAAAATACCGTATGATCTCCTCTTTAACAGGAACCTAAAGAACAAGGCAGAGGAACAAGGAAAATATAGCCAAAGACACTGAAATAGAGAATGGTCTGACAGTGTTCAGAGGGGAGAAGAGAGGGAATTTCAGGGAAAAGGGGGAAGGGTTTACAGGAAGAAGTATAAAGGACACATGGATAAAAACTAGGGGTGGGTGGAAATGGGAGGGAGGAGGGGATGGCTGGGTGGGTGGGTTGTCATGGGAGTAAAAGATAGAAAATTGTAGTGCAACAACAATTAAAATAAAAAAATATTTAAAAAAGAAAGAAAGAAAGAAACCCAACCTAAACCCAACCTAACACCTTGTTCCAGACTTGCTTCTTAGGGATGAGGGTGTTTCCAGAGACATCCCACTCTGCCTGACCCTACCTCCCATGCCCTCTGCTGTCAGCCTTTCAGTTTGCATCCTTCCCCTCAGCTGGCATTTTATCCCCCATCTCCCATTGAACAGGCAGAGGACCTGAAGAAAACTAGGAGTCTTACTCTGAGGAACCACACCAAGAGCCTCTTGATCTTGAGCAGGCTCAGCATCTAGGAGATGTGAGGGAATGAGGACTATATAAGACACTGTTCCAAGAATACTAGCCTTGCCACTTCCAACCCCTTCATGACTAAGAGAAAGTGGAGGAGAGGGGGTCCCATTATATCAGTGCTGTCCATCTAGTCCAGAGGAGGCCACTGACCCCCACCACTGGTGCCACAACACCTATACCCTATTCTGCAATGACCTCCCTTTACAAGCCAGGCATGGTGGGTTCCCATATACCCAGCCTGGGTCAGAGTCCAATTACCTACTCTGTGACACCTTCTGTTATGGTGAAAGATTTGGTGCCAATGAGTCATCATAAATAGAATATGAAACACTTATGTGAGTAAATCTGTGATGTGTGGATGTGCATATCTTTGTGTGGGATGTGGTTCTTGAGCAACATGAGGTGTGTGTGAATAAAAATCTACATGTATGCCCTTGAGTGTATCACAGTCATCATGAGGAGACTTCTGGAAAGGCCATATTAGTCAGAAAGCTGTGTAGGGCTTCAAAGGAAGAAAAGGTTCATTACCCACGCTTTTGGTTTGGGGAAAATAGCCAGATTCACAGATCTCTTCCTGCACCCCCTCTTCCTTCTGCTTTTCTCCACATCTCTATGCCCAGCATTCTGTCCCAGCTTTCTTCTAACTTCTATTTTCTTTATTCTATTTTAACCACTCTTACTTTTTTCTTCCTCTTTTTCTGCATGTATTAGATAGAGACATCCTGTTGAATTAATTAGTAAAGTTGATAGTTAGATGAAATCTTTGGAGTACAAAAGAATGAATAATTATTACTGGCCTTTCTTGGAATGTAAATGTACAACAGTTCACTTTTTTACCCCCTTTTTTACTCATTTGTTACTCTCCTTTTCTGTCTAGACATTAAATCATCTTCTTCCCCATGACACATATACACACATGTGTACATAAGCATTCAAATCTTACCTCTGAGAGACAGACAACTGTTCTTTATGTTTACTGTGCAGTGTGTACCTGGATTTAAATTACAGTCACTGCCCTGACTGGTGTGGCTTGGTTGGTGGGCATCATCCCACAAGGAAAAAGTTTGCCAGTCCTGTCCCAGTGTGGGAGCATGCCTTGGCTGTGGTTTGGTTTTCCTGATTAGGGTGCCGGTCAGGCCACATATGAGAGACAACTAATCAGGGTTTCTCTTGCACATCAATGTTTCCCTTTCTCTCTTTCTCCCAACCTTTCCCTCTCTCTAAAATTAAATCAATAAATTCTTGTAAAAAATTACAATCAGCTACTAGGAATCAAAATGTTCTATTTAGCATTAACTAGAACAAGTTGGACAGCAAGAGAGTTAAACATATCCAATAGGTGTCAGCTTTAAATGAGCTTCTTCTACAGGACTTGAGATCAGAAACCCAAAGTTTTCCTTGTTGTTGGTGCCAAACAGGTAAATAGGCATAACTCTCAATGGGAGAAGAAAACCAAACCTTTGTGGCTGAGTGCATCTTCTTCAGGCTTTCCTGGGAGTTGCTGATCCAGATCCTGCTGTTTATTCTTTTTCTCATCATTTATCTGTTGACTGTGCTTGGAAACCTGCTTATCATCCTTCTCATCTTCATAGATTCTCGGCTCCACACACCCATGTATTTTCTTCTTAGAAACCTCTCTTTCTCAGATCTTTGTTTCTCTACCAGCATTGTCCCTCAAGTGCTGGTCCACTTCCTGGTAAGTCGGAAAACTATTTCATTGGGAGGGTGTGTGGCACGGATCATTGTCTTCCTGCTGGTTGGGTGCACAGAGTGCGCACTGCTGGCACTGATGTCCTGTGACCGGTATGTGGCTGTCTGCAAGCCCCTGCACTGCTCCACCATCATGACACAACAGGTGTGTCTCCAGCTGGCTGTAGCGTCCTGGGCCAGTGGGACAGTAGTGTCTCTGCTGGACACCACCTTTACCTTCCAGCTTCCCTATCGAGGACAGAACATCATAAATCACTACTTTTGAGAACCCCCTGCACTCCTGAAGCTGGCTTCAGCAGACACCTACAGCACAGAAATGGCCATCTTTGCAATGGGTGTGGTCATCCTCCTAGCTCCTGTCTCCCTGATCCTTGTCTCTTACTGGCATATTATCTCCACTGTGATCCAGATGCAGTCTGGGGAGGGCAGGCTCAAGGCTTTCTCTACCTGTGGCTCCCACCTCATTGTTGTTGTCCTTTTCTATGGGTTGGGAATATTCACCTACATGCGGCCAAATTCCAAGACCACTAAAGAGCAGGATAAGATGATATCTGTGTTTTATACAATGGTGACACCAATGTTGAACCCTATAATTTCTAGCCTGAGAAACAAGGATGTCAAAGGGGCTCTCAGGAAACTAACTAGAAGAAAGTCTTTTTCTCACAGGCAGTGATGTCTGGGTGTCACTTTTGGACCTATGGTAACATCCTTAGAAGAGGAGCAGAACTCCAATAAACAGTTAAAAAATAGGTCATTTCAGAAAAAAAAAGAAAAGCATGAGACCCTGGCTGGTGTGGATCAGTGGATTAAGCCTCAGCCTGCAAACCAAAGGGTTGCTAGTTTGATTCCCAGAATGGCACATGCCTGGGTTATGAGCCAGGTCCCCAGTGAAGGGTGTGCAAGAGGCAACCACACGTTGATGTTTCTATCCCTGTCTCCCTCCTTTCCCCTGTGTCTAAAAATAAATACATAAAATATGTTTTAAAAAAACTTTTAAAAAAACCATGAAAGTGAAGGACATGTTTTAGAAACTCTGAATACTGCACTCTCAGTTAGAACATGGCGGGAGGGAATAAAAGGATGAAAAGGTAGATTGTATCCTGAATATCAAAAATGTCATGTTATCTTGAAGGAGTTTGTGGTTAATTTACCTGATTCGGACATGTTTTAAGCATGGTTACAATGGAATGCAGGAGGTTTAAACTGGATTATCTTGAAATATGAATGTATGCATAATTCTAACATCAAAGATGCTTCAAATTTGGATGTCCTGGTCATATAAATTTATGAATAAACTCTGGCTAAAACAGTCAAAATATCTGGAAGACTTTTTAATATTGGAATCATGGACCATAGGATATCACTTTGTAAAAAGTACTAGAGGTAATAATATTTGATTGTTCATAATGTTCTTTCCTGAAACCTCCAGAAAAAGTTTTTCGTAGTATCATCCACATTTCATATAATTATGGAGTATCTGAGTAATAAATGAATTCAATAGTCTTCTATTTCAACCATATATCTGGGGCTTAAACTACTCCATAATATTTTTTATTGAATAAGGGTCTAGCATTTGCTTAAATAAGAATGATGTAGCTCCTTACTCTCTGGGATTGTTCTCTTCCATATATAGTTTTCTATTACAAATGTGTTCCTCATAGTAGGTCAAAACCAATTCTCATGCATCATCAACGCTGTTTTCTAGTTTTATTCCTAAAACAATTTTTTATTATCCTTCTAGACCGCAGTTGATTAGAGTCAGTGCCCATATTTTCTCCAAATCAATTCTCATACAACCATTCACTTTTTCCTTTAAAATTCTTTTTTTTAAGATTTTATTTATTCTTAGAGAGGGAAGGGAGGGAGAAAGAGAGAGAGAGAGAAACATCAATGTGCGGTTGCTGGGGGCCATGGCCTGCAACCTAGGCATGTGCCCTGACTGGGAATCGAACCTGCGATGCCTGTTTCACAGCCCGAGCTCAATCCACTGACCTATGCCAGCCAGGGCTAAAATTCTTTTATCTATATAATTTCCATCCCCACTGTCCAAATTCCAAACCCACAGAACCGTGAACAAAATAAAATATTTAACATTTTAAGGTAGTATGTTTTGACAGGGTTTGTGGTGCGGCTATGGATAACCGCAATGCTGAGAAAATCATGCTCCTAATTATTCCATCAAAGTAGTTGCTACGATCCTTTTTCACATGATCAAAGAAAAGCAATCTCCTTGAAACTACTACCTCTCACTCCATGGAGGGAGAGAGGTCATAAAGGACCAGAACACTGCTAAAGAAAAAAAATACTTAGTATGCATACCCACAAATCACAATAAATACCATGTGTCAGTCAGTGGCCTTAGCTTCAAGTAAGATAAATTGACAATGCATGATTAAAGCTAAAACAACAAATATTGAAATAATGGGAATTCTAGGATTCTGGTCCTAAGCCAGAACCACAGACTGAAACCCTATCACAGAACTACTATTCAACACTAGATGGGTAAATTACCCTGACAATCCCATCAGTGCAGACTCTGCTTCTGGTGCTGCTTCTTTGCTTAGACTAGGAATTGGGATGTTGTTGCTTCCTCTGCCCCAGATAATCAAGGCTGACATCAACAGTGATAAGTCATGCTGATAGTATGTCTCCTTGAGCTGATATGATAGAAATAGTACTTTCTCAGTGACATGCTTTCCCCAAACTCATAACCTGAACCTAATCATGAGAAAAACATCAGGAAAATTCTAATAGATGAGCTTCTCACAAAATATATGACCAGTACTACTCAAAACTGTAAAGGTTATCAAAAAGAAGTCTGAGAAATTATCACAGCCCAGAGGAACCTATGGAGACATGACAACTAAATCTAACACACTATCTGGTTGAATGAGAAAATGGATCAGTAAAAAAATTAAAATAATACAAAGACACAAAAAATCCTAAAGAAATCTGAATAAGTATGGTCTTTAGTTAATAATAAGATATCAATGTTATTTTCTTAATTATAACAAATGTGCCATAATAATGTAAGATAAACTGATGAACAAAATAGCACCAGAGGCATGGGTACATGGAACAGACTGATAGCTGTCAGAGGGGAGCAGGGAGAGAGTACTGGATGAAAGAAGGTGAATAGAGCAGCCCAAGAACATACATGCATGACCCATAGACACAGAAAGAGTGTGGTGATGGCCAGAGGGAAGGGGGGTAAGGACTGGATGGAGATGGGCAAAGAGGGGAGAGAAATAGGGACATTTGGAATAGTGTTAACAATAAAAATAAAGTTAGAACAAATAATTGGGAAAAGTGAGAAGGTATATGGGAGCTCACTGTACTATAGCTTTCCAATTTTTCTGTATATCTGAAACTGCTTTCAAAAGTCAATTTTTTTAAAATACAAGAAACTGTTTCCTGTCTTTGTTTCTCATATCCCCACCTCTTTATTTAAAGTCTAGACTGGGCCTATCTAATTGAATTCAAGTTGCATGCTATGCCCCAGCTGCAATGAAGACAAAGAAAGTGCATTTCAGGTCATATTCAAGTTCTGTGGAGGGAGACACACTCTAAAATCCCCCCACATTCACAGAAAAATATAAATGTAGAAAGGGTATTCAGTGATCAGAAGCCAAACTTTGACAAAGGTCCATTACAAACAACTTATGAAATCAAATTATCCCCACTAATGTCTTAACTACTTAAAAATTCCAGACTGACCAGTGCAATTCACAATCTACACAACACAATATTCTCAGGATGTGTGTAACACAAAGCTTTAAGTGAAGAGATACAGTAGTTTAGCATAGGGAATCTTCTCTTCAACATTAAGTCAGCCCTCATCTGATTGTGTTCACTAGTATACTCCATACTATTAGGACAGTATCTGCCACATTCGATTCACAATACAAATTTGCTGAATGAGTATACAGGAAAAGTGTTGGCTTAAGTCAGGTCAAGTTTCTCTGTGTGTGTGTGTTTGTTTTTTAATGCAGACAGAATAGTTAATGAGAAGTGAACCAATAAATCAGGAGAGCTGAATTTCATGGTGATGAAAGGGAATGGAGTTTGTAACAAACAATTCTATGCATCTAAAGGATCTGGTTCCAGATGGCTTCAGAGACATTTATCTATATGATAAGAGTCATGCTTTTTTAGTGCTTCTCTAGAGATTACAATAAATGGCTTTAAGTTTTTCGACCCTAGAGTTACTATAACACAGATTCTGAATTGAAGAGTTTATTTCCTTTAGCATGTTAAAGATGATTATTCACTGTCTTCTGGACTTTACAACTTCTGATGAGAAAAGTCACCGACATTCAAATCATAATAAATTTAATCAATGTGGAAGAGAGATACCTTACAAAGGTGTGCCATCACAATAGCTAGACCTCCTGTGAGGTGACTGCAACCTGAAAATGACCCTTGTTCCATTACAGAGCACCATCTGGGTTTCAGTGGACCTCTGAAGATACCTGGTCAGAAACTTCAAGTCTACAAGAGGTATGAAAGGAAGGCTGATCATTCTCCCTCCTACTTTGTGCATTTTCCATGTCCCTGCACTCTTAATTGACTCAACACAAGGTCTGAGCATGTTTACTGGAAATACTTTCAAGTTAGATTTGTATTTTGCCTAGCTAGTTAAATACAACTTTTTTAAAGACCACTCCCATCACAAATGATTCATGGCACACATCATACCCTCAATCTTAGTTAACATCATTCCACCATTCTGTCATCTCTTACCTCTAAATCTTGGAGCATTGGGAGAGCAGCTGTGGGAGAAGTATGAAGTGATCTGAGCTTAAACCTTAGCTGTGCCTAAGGTTCAAAACTTAAACCTGCTCATAATGTCATCAACCTTATGTAAAAATAATTAAAACTTAAGCTACATTAGTTATGAAGGCTTTGGTGTTCATCATTCCACTGGGTGCAGAAGGTACAATGACAAAGGAAGGGATTTGTCCACACAATGTTAACAATTCAATGACATAAATAGGTGCACACATACACAATTATAAAAGTGCTCTAATACACGTAAGACACAAAGGTTTATAAGACATTTAAAAAATGATTCCCTGGTTTGGCCAAGGGAAGAAAAAAAGTCTTCACAGAGGAAATGATGTTTCAGCTGAAAATTGCAAGATGAACAGGAAGTAATACATAATTGCAGGAAGAGGCTTCCAAGAATAGAGAACCACTTGCAGAAGGCAAGGAGGACTGAGAGAACATGACGTGTGCACAGAACAGAAAATATTTTCCTGTGCCCAGAGCATCAGAAGTGTAGGGGATTCACAACTGGAAAAACATAGAGGATACGAGCCAGCAGTATTCATCCCTGCTGTGGATAAAAACATACACAGAGACAACCAGGTCCTTTGGGGGAATAGAGACAGCACAGCCACTCTCTCCAGTGGAGAGTGCACCTTCTCCCTACCCAAGTAGGTTTCTATTAAGAAAGCCGACTCAGTTTGTGGATTCACAGTCTGGCAAAAAGGATCAAAGGTGAATATGTGACTTACGAAGATGCTGACAGAACTCCTGCTGTGATTCTGGGCAGAGATTGGAGTTTTATCATATGAAAAGACTATAGGTTCCAAAGGTTTCCTGTCTGTGCCTTTAAATTCTAACCTAATAACATCCTCCAGCAAACAGATCTCACAGGATCTTGCATATTCTATGTGCCAGGCCTGATTACCCCGGGGGTCCTCCATCTCTGGTCTGGGCTGCACCCCTTAGCTATTTCCACGGGCCTGAGTTGGGCAGGACACAGAGGCAGCCAGGAGACTTTGATTTCTCACATCTAAGAACAAAGACTCAGGCTTTGACAAAGCCAAGGGGGCAGGGGTTGATGTCTACCACCCTTTCATTTCCACAGCCCTGTGTCCCTTCTCTGAGGCCTCCACGTGATCACGCCTGTCTTAGGCGATTCCCTCCATGGGAAATCTTACCTGTCATTGGATAACTGATTGAGCTTTGGAGATCAGGCACAGAACAGGCAGTGTTCATGCCAGGAAAATAAGTTTTGTCTCCTTAGTGGCTTCTGGTCCAGAGGTCTTTCACTCAGCCTACGTAACAGGGGGTTACAGCTTCCTGAGACCAGGCAGGGTGGTCCCCAACAGAAAAATAAGCGTATATCAGAGAAAAAGCCCTTATTAAAGGGTTTCTCCTTAAACCCAATGACATTAGGGGGTGACTGAAACATGTTAAGCAGGTAATTTAATCAGAGTTGCTCTCCAATCACACAAAAGTCAAAGATGGTTTGAAAGGAGCCAACTGGAATCAGGCTCCTACAATATTCTGAACCAGGGAAAATAAGAGCCAGAATGTGCAATCAGTGTGGTAGGGATGACAAGAGGGCATTGAATCAGTGTTCAGGAGGAAAAATAATCAAGTCTGGGGGATGAATTAAAGGATTTTCATCCTGGTTCCTGGGCTATATAGTGGGTATTGTCATTTTCTGAAAGGGGGTAGATAAAAGGAGAAGGCTTGGGGTGGAGGAAGACAATGGGTATAATTTATAACTCACTGCTGTTTATATCTGTTTATATTCTATGAGGCTGTGTTGTTGATGCATGTAGTTTTTGTGTCTAAATTCCTTAGGTGTAGAGCTCAGTATGCTCCTACATTCTGTTTATACAGTTATTTCCCTGATTTTCTTCATTATTGATCCATTCATTCAACAACAATTTACTGGGTATCTACCTTACTAGGAACTGGAATGAAAAGTTCAATAACATAATTCCTTCTCTCAAGGAACATACAATCTTGACTATGAGATGGAGACATAAGTTAATGATTATTCTAAAATAAAGACTATGAAAGTGGTATTACATGTCTCTAGTGTTAATATCTTGAAACTTTCTGCTCCTCTTGAGAAAGTGTCTTACTCTTTGCTCTCGTTCTGTCACCCAATGCTAACTACTCCAGCTTGTCCTCTCCCTGAGCTGAGGCTTAGTCCAGTTTTCAGAGGGTGTGTGGAATGTTGCCTGGAGGTGAATACCATGACTGACATTCAGATGACTCTGGAAGCATACTCCCTACAACAACACTTTCTGGCAGCCTATCTTTAAAAAAATTACTTAATTTGTCTATTCCTGCTGTTCCTTGGCTGTAAAGTGGGACTAAAAAAAGTTTCTATTGTATTTAGGCTATAGTCAGACAAACAGCATGCAACATGCAAAATGTTTTTATTAGTGTCTGGAACTTATTTGGTGCTCAATGTTCATTTTTACATGAAAATGAAAAAGTATCAAAAAAAAGCTTTAATAGAAGTGATACCAGGATTGAAGTTTTTAAAATGAATATTATTCAGCAAAAAAACATTTTTTAATTGCACTGTCTCATTATTTTTGCTCTTTACCTCCCTTCTTCCTTCACCACCCTGACTTCACATCTTGCACCTGCTCAGGGCTTTACTCAGTGTCCTCTTTGCAGTGAAGTCCTCTGTGACACTCCCCACACCACCACATGCCTATCTCCTCCCCGGTCTTGTTCTTCTTCATTCTTCTGCTTCCTATCTAACACACTATACATTCTACTTACATAATTTGCTCATAATCTGTTTTCCCTACTAGAAGGTGAGTTCTGTGAGGGCAGAGATTTTTGTTGGTTTTACTTACTGATACACTAACTTCAGCATATAGAACAGTGTCAAGAAGAAAATCAATGTCTTTTGAATAAATTATTCCTTTTTCAGAGATGAAAATCAGTGTCTATGGTGAGTTTGGGCAATGGTAAGATAAGAACTGGATTTTGAAAGGTAGCTATATCATCATATCATAATAATTATAATGGTGTTTATAATATATGTATTATTTACCAGTTACCATGCTAAGTGCTTTAGATTTATTCCTTTATTTAGTATATAGTCATCAGAAAGAATTTCAGTCTCAATTCTGAAGCTTACTTATTGATACAATCATAAAAACTTGTTTCTTTTCCATAGGATTTAATATTATCAGTCACACCTGCACTTTACTAACATGTAACATTTGAGCTTCACATTTCTGGAGAGTAAAGACACAAGTCAAACAACAGAAATGATGAAAGGGTTCATACATAACAAACCTACATCCTCTCTATGGTCTGATACTATCTTGAGTCTGTTTTCCCTTTGTCTGATTACAAATATGTGTATAGCCACATGGAGAATATTTAGCCAAGGGATCAAAATAAACCACCGTTTCTATGTTGTGTGTCTTCTTGTTGAAATTGCAATTGTCTGAGTTTACAGTGAAGATTCCTCCAATAGGCTGTAATCTCCTGAGTGTGGGCTGCTGCAGACTGGCACACATACAGGACTCATCCTCGGGGATTATTGGTAACTACTGACTCACTTCCTTTGCTTTTCTCCTTCCCACCCTTTTATTTTGTAGAAAACATATCCTGGCTCATGCCAGTACCTTTCATTGTGCCTCAAGATCTTTGTCTTCAGAAATGCTTGCCCTGGCCCACTTCTTTTTATCACCAATGACTGGTGCCAAAGAAAAGAGAAAAGTCAGATGAGTAGATATGCAGGTCTATGGTGTGTCTCAGTTCAGTATGAAAAAAAGGTTACTGTTCTCCCCAAATAAATGTGAACCCGAAGTCAGACTTGTTTTTCACATTTTTGAAAGTACAGCTGTTTGATCTGCAACAACTATAAGAAGAGAGGTAGAGAATGAGGCCACAGGAGGTTCTGTTTCCCACAGTATAAGAGAGGTCCATGTAACATATGTAGAACTCTTCCCAGAGCATAAATGCCCAGCAGAATCCTGGCCAGAAGAATGATGTGGGGAAACTGGACACCTGTCAGCAAGTTTGTTCTTGTCAGTTTCTCAGCCTTCTCTTCTGAGCTACAAGCTCTACTATCTCTCTTTTTCCTGACCATTTACATCATTACCCCAATGGGCAACATCACTATCATCCTGGTCACTACAGCTGACTCTGCACTACAAAGTCCTATGTTCTTCTTCCCAGGAACTTGTCCTTCCTGGAGATAGGTTTCAACTTGGTCATTGTGCCCAAGATGCTGGGGACCCTGATCATCCAAGACACAACCATCTCCTTTCTTGGCTGTGCCACTCAGATGTATTTCTTCTTCTTCTCTGGGGCTGCTGAATGCTGCCTCCTGGCCACAATGGCATATGACCACTATGTGGCCATCTGTGACCCTTTGAGTTACACAGTCATCATCGGCCACAGGGCCTGTGCCCAGCTGGCAGCTGCATCCTGGTTCTCAGGGTTTCCATTGGCCACTATGCAAACCACATGGATTTTCAGCTTTCCCTTTTGTGGCCCCAACAGAATGAACCACTTCTGTGACAGTCCCCCTGTCATTGTTGCCCTGGTCTGTACTGATACTTCACTGTTTCAACTGGAGGCTCTGAGAGCCACTGTTCTCTTCATCCTCTTCCCTTTCTTGCTGATCCTGGGGTCCTATGTTCATGTCCTCTCCACTATCTTCAGGATGCCCTCAGCTGAGAGGAAATGCAAATCCTCCTCTACCTGTACCTCCCACCTCCTGGTGGATTCCCCTTTCTACAGCACTGCCATCCTCACACACTTTCGATCCCAGTCCAGCACCTCTCCTGAGAAAAAGAAGCTGCAGTCACTCTCCTACACAGTGGTGACTCCCATGTTGAACCCCATCATTTACAGCTTAAGACAGTGAAGTGAAGGGTGCTCTGAAACAGGTCATCCACAGAACCCTGGGCCCACAGGAACTATGACTGACTTAGAAGGAAACTGAAAGGGTAGAATGCAAGGACAAAAGAAAGAAAAAGAAATTCCTCAATTGGGTTGTTGGACTCCACTCTTTCCAGGAGCCTCAATACACTCACTGGGATTTTGAACTTTCCACTGGGATCCATTTCTGAAAACAACATATGTGATGAAAGAAAGAACTGCATACAGTAGGCCCAGAATCATATGGGACTGTGGCACTCATATCTCTGAAGGTGCCACTAGGTCACACAGGTTAGGTGCCCATGTGAAGGTCAAGAACTTCACTACAAATTGCTGGGTTTTTTTTTTTAACTTTTTTTGGAACTTCATCTATAACATTTAATAATGTTTTGCTTTCCTCTCTTCTATTTATCCAAAAACTATACAAGCAACTTTTAAAGATCTTTTTGTTTACAAGGTAATGTTAATAAATAACAGAGTTTTGTTTCATGCTTTTTTAAATATCTTTTATTGATTATGCTATTAGAGTTGTCTCATTTTCTCCCTTCACTCCCCTCCTATGTGCACACTCTCTCCCACCCACATTCCCCACTCTAGTTCATATCCATGTGTCATAAGTTCTTTAGCTTCTACATTTCCCATACTATTCTCACACTCCCACTGTCTATTTTCTACCTACCATCTATGCTACTTATTCTCTGCACCTTTTCCCTCTCTTGCTGCCCACTCCCCCACTGGTAACTCTCCGTGTGTTCTCCATTTCTGTGGTTCTGTTCCTGTTCTAGTTTTTGCTTAGTTTTTGTTTTTGTTTTAGATGTGGTTGTTAATAATTGTGAGTTTGCTGTCATTTTCCTGTACCTGCTTTTTATCTTCTTTTTCTTAGAAAAATCCCTTTAACATTTCATATAGTAAGAGTTTCATAATGGTGAACTCCTTTAAGTTGACCATATCTGTGGCAAAGCCCTTTATCTGCCCTTTCATTCTAAATGAAAGCTAGCTGGATACAGCAGTCTTGGCTGTAGATCCTAGCCTATCATGACTTGGAATACTTCTTTCCAGCCCCTTCTTGCCCACAAGATCTGTTTTGAGAAATCAGCTGACAGTCTGATGGGAACTCCTCTGTAGGTTACTGACTCCTTATCTCTTGCTGCTTCTAGGATTCTCTCTTTCATTTCTGCTTTAGCTAATGTAATTATGATGTACTTTGGTGTGTTCCTCCTTGCGTCCAACTTCTTTGGGACTCTCTGTGCTTCCTGGACTCCCTGGAAGTCTATTTCCTTTGCCAGAATGGGGAAGTTCCCCTTTGTTATTTTTTCAAATAACTTTTCCACTTGTTACTCTTCCTCTTCTCCTTCTGGTACCCCTATAAAACATATGTTGGAATATTTAAAGATGTCCTGGAGGATCCTAAGCCTCTCCGCAATTTTTTCGAATTCTTATTTCTTTTTCTTTCTTTTTTTTATTTTAATGCTTGTTTAAGTACATTTTTCTCCTCTTTACTCCCAATCAAGCCCACCCATCCCCCTCCCATCTTCCCTCCCATTACCACCCTCCCCCTAGTCGAATTCTTATTTCTTTATTATTTTCTGATTGGATGTTTTCTTCTTCCTTCTGGTTCACTCCATTGATTTGAGAACCAGTTTGCTTCCCATCACTATTGGTACCCTGTACATTTTCCTTTAATTCCCTTAGATTAGCCTTCATTTTTTTCATGTAATTTGTGACCAAGTTAAACCAATTCTGTGAGCATCCTGATCTCCAGTGCTTTGAAAGGTGCATCTGAGAGGTATTTTGTCTCTTCATTGCTCACTCGTATTTTTTCTAGAGCTTTGATCTGTTCTTTTAATTGGGCCATTTTTTTTTTTGTCTTGATGCACCTGTTCATAGTGAGGGGAGGAGCCTTAGCTATTCACCAGGGCATATAACCCAGGTGACTGTGTTGTGATGCTGTATGTGGAGAAGGGGTCTAAAATGAAACAATGGTGCTTTCTCCACTCTCTGCCATATCTCAGTCCCTTTTGCCACTTCCCCCAGTCAAACTGAGGCCTTCTGGTTCTGATTCCCATGTGGATGGGTTTGTATATGTTCTGGGACCCTGTGAGTCTCTCCAACAAACTCTTTTGTGAAGCTGGGTGTTTCTTCTGGCACCTCAAACCCCACAGGTGTTTTCAATCAGTGTTTTGAGGCTTTATTTCACTAAGCTGGGACCCTGGGTTGCTCCATGTATCTTGTAACCCAGTTTCACCTGGTTTATCCGCAAGTGAATGTGGGAACACCCCACCTGCCAGCAGCCCTACACATCACACCCCTCCACAAACCCCTGCCTCCCCAAGTCCACAAGCAGTACAGCCAAGAGTCCTCTCCATTTCAGCTCCCCGAATCTGCCTCTCCTAAAGGTCTGGATGAATGTTTCCACTTTTACTCCTTGGTTCTCAGACTTCCATACAGTTCAATATTTTCTCAGTACTGGTTGTTTTCTGTTTTTAAATTGTTGTTGTTCTTCTTTTGATTGTGTGAGGAGGCACAGTGTTTCTACGTACACCTCCACCTTGACCAGAAGTGTTTCAATCTTTTTTTTGCAACACAGATTTATTCAGTACTCAGCATGTGTTAGACCCCGTTTAGGCCCAGAAGACATATTGCTGAATAAAACAGACCAATTTCTCACCTCATGGAAATTATAGTGAGAGTGGGAAAATAAAAAGATACTTAAAGACTCCACTGGCAATTGAGGAGTTCTTCCTCTGCTACCATGTGTTCTGTGCTTTGCCTGAAAAAAGATAATTCCACACTACTGACAGTTGCCTCAGTATCCAATTGTCCACCTTGGACATGAGAGTTGCTTGACAGAAGATGTTAAAGGAAGTTGCAGTCAAGTAGAAGTGGACACCTTATAGAAAACTGATGCGAATAACTCAGAGTTTCTTTGCTTACTAAATTTGTTAGGAAAATTTATTGTGATTAAATGAGGTCAACTGTCCATTTTAAGCTTGGGTGTCAGTCAACCAATGAAGAAGCCACACTTTATGATTTTGTCCAGTGAACATTGCCCAACTCTGGACTTTTGGCTTGCGACATGACACCATGGCTTTGAGTAAACTATTCACAAGAATGTAGTGATAATTAAAAAAGTAAAATAGCATTTACTGCATAGGTATGTCCTCTCCACAAATCTTGTAAACAAGTCTAACTTTGTGTGCCATGGACGTACCAGCACCAGCTTGGTCTCCCATACAATGTATCCTTCAGCTCAGGACCATAGGGCCCCACGAGGACAGCACATTCTGAACATCACCATCAGAATTTGCAAATGAAAAGACAGATCACAGGATTTCCTTTCCATGATGACAATCACACAACTGAGCAGGTTGGCACCATTTTAAATTGATCATCTCTCATTTCAGCCAAGCATTCATCACTGACTCACCTTTATTTTACTTGACTTCAGTACGATAGGCAGAATAACAGGTCCACAGAGATGACCATGTCATAGTCCCCTGTACATATGTCATTTTACATGGTAAAAAGCATTTTGTCATTGTGACTAAATTAAGGATCTTCACATGGGGAGATTAGCCTATATTTTGTTTTTAACGTGGTAACAGAAAATCAGAAAGCAGGTCAAGAATGACTTTGAAACATTTATTCCTAGGGCTTCCTCACCTTCATGTAGGAAGTCCACAGCTCCTGCCTGGTGGCTTTCTATAGAGAGCTACCCTCTCCAAGTTCTGGTTGCCTCTTCTTGGTCCTGTGGGCCCAGGATTGCTAATAGCTTCTTCTTCTTGCTGCTCTGGGTTATCACTATTTCTTGCTGTTTTCCCACCCCTGTTCTTATATTTACAAGGTGTGTCCTAATAGACAGAGTCCTCATGTCACTAATAAGAGAGTGAGGAGTACAGTGAAGCTCATAAACTCTACTTCATTACAGCCACACTCTTCACTACTGACCTCAAACATGTACAAGGGTGGACAAAATAGGTTTACTTATAATACAAATACTACAATAATTAATAAATAACACTTCAACAATAAACTCTGTGTTTCTTGTACTCACAATCATTAACCTACTTTTGCTCACCCCTGTATGAAGGTACGTGAGCATGCACATGTACATGCGGCACCTAGCTCATAGTCAATAATTAAGTAATATGTGTTAATTTACTACTTGAGGATCCAAAGAAACATTAAAAGATAAAGGAAAGGAATTGGAGTAGGTTCTGGATTACATAGATATTAATACATCGTATGATTTAATAAGGTAGATGTCACAGGTTCCAGGGCTTATAAAATATGAATGCTTCTCAGGGAATTTCCTAACACTTAGGTGCTGAAAGACCAACCAGAAGGAAGTCCTCCTTCCTATTGCTCTATGAACTATGGTGCTTCTTTTACTGAGGAAGTGCTGGATAAAGGGTAGAGAGTTGGGTCCATGGAAAAGATTCATACCACATTCTAGTCTTGCTGAGGAAACTACTCAGCAAGATCTAGAAGTAGAGAACCAAGCGAATCTCACTGTTAGTGGAAATTTCAGAGCCTGCACCGAAAAATCCTTGTAGCCACTTTCCTCACAGCTCCTTTCACATCCTTGTTCCTCAGGCTGTAGATGAGGGGATTAAGCATTGGGGTCACCATTGTGTAGAACACAGACAGCAGTTTTTTCTGTTCTTTGGAGGACTTTGGTGTCATGTAGGTGACAATTGCTGACCCATAAAAAAGAATGACCACCACGAGGTGAGAGCCACAGGTAGAGAATGCCTTCAGTCGTCCTGCAGCTGACTTCATTCTAATCACAGTCACTATGATATGTCCATAGGATACCAGGATTAGGGAAACAGGTATGAGGAGAATCACAACCCCTATGAGGAAAATAGCCATCTCTGAAGTCCAGGTGTCTGTGGATGCCAAGCTCAACAGTGCAGGTGCCTCACAAAAGAAATGTTCAATACCATTGCTGCCTCTATAGGGCAGCCTTAGTGTGAAGGTGGTGTCCACCACAGACACCAGAATGCCACTGGTCCATGATCCTGCAGCCAGCTGGAAACACACCCTCCAAGTCATGATGCTGGAGTAATGCAAAGGGTTACAGATGGCTGCATACCGATCATAAGACATCACTGCCAAAAGGGCACACTGTGTACCCCCCAAAATAAGGAAGAGTAGAAGCTGTGCTGCACAACGTGTAAATGAAATGACTTTCTTTTTGGATAGCATGTGGACAAGGGCCTGAGGAACGATGTTGGTAGAGAAACAGAGGTCAGCCAGAGATAAATTGCAGAGAAAGAAGTACATGGGTGTGTGAAGCAGGGAGTCAACCAGTACAAGGCACATGAGAAGCAGATTTCCAACCACAGTGACAAGGTAAACACCCAGGAACAAGATGAAGAGTAGCTGCTGGGTGTGTGGGTTGTCAGACAGTCCCAGAAGGAAGAATTCTGTCACCTGTGTCTGATTTTCCTGTCTCATGGTTTCTCTCCTTTTTCAGTACAAAGTCACTACATGCTAAACATAGTTGTGCATAACCTAAGAAATTGTATAATTCAGAGTTGGAGGACTTAGGAATTGCCTCCACTCACTACCAAACATTTCAAGAATCTTCTTTATTAGGTTTTTAGAAGACGATCATGCTGCTTTAGATGAAACATTTTCAAGTTTGTGAAACTTAAATCTTTATAAAATGGTGTTTTCATTTCTAATAATAAATGACGTATTAAATTCACATATAAGGTCATGCTATTTATTTTTTCCTTATTATTAACTAAACCTTGAGTCTTAGGCTGCTCTTCACACACCTGCCACCTCTCATGTAGGTGCAAATGTTTTTCATTCTTTGGACATCCAACCATTTCTGCTGTCTATTTCTTGAAAGAGTAGTCACAAAGGTATGAGAAGTCAAAATAGTACTGACTTTTGTCTTAGAGAAAATGGCCTGTTTAGAAGGAGCTGGGAAACCAAGAGATATCTGTGGATAATATGCCTTAATCTCTTTAGAAATTCTATTCTCCCCTTCACTGGAACTCCTGTATCAATCTTAACTGTCAGTATACTTCCAAAATAATGGACCCCTATTATGATATAATTTCTGTTTTAACCCACCAGCATGGCTAGTTTTCTGTGTTCAGCCTGAACAGCACTGATCTGGTACCTCCAGCCCATCATGTCTCCCTGCCTTGTGTTCTCTTTGTCTACTTTTCCCAGAAATTACGAACTACTTTGAAAATTTTGCCTATATATTTTTTCATTTTTGTGTACTTTATTAAACACACCATAGGGCTTTTTAAGATAAATTATCATCAATTAAATAAAGTAAATAAAACTATTTGGCTACATAGTTTAATAGAGTTGTTTTAAAACCCTGCCTAGAGAGACATGCAAGAGATTCGGAGCAATGATAAACATCACAGAGCCACTAGAAAAAGAGAGAAAAAAATTTTAAAGTCTAATTGTTAAGGCTCTAAGCGAAGCTTGGTCTATCAACCCTATACCTGTCGGATGAACGTACTTCAAAATGATATTTTAAATATATCAAATACATACATATGCATATGTGCATACATACAAAAAATGAAATGCGTAGGATTATAAAAAAATCAATTCCACAAAAGTATATTTATAATAGTTTTATAAATTAAAAATGAGATATAATAATACAGTTGCTTTTTTAAAACATTAAATTTTAAAATGCTGTGGCAAGTCTAATCACCACCTTAATTTCAAAATAATGAGCTTAAATGATATCTTGAGATATACTTAACAAATACTACACAGCAATGCAATGTAAAAATATCTCTGATTAATATTAGTGATAAAGTCATGGATATGGTTAATGTTGGTTTGGGCTGTTTACCTACATTGAAACAAGAAAAGCATTTTGGATTTCAGTTAAAGTAAGATAAACAAGTAGCATTTACATCTAAATCAAAGAGAACCCTATGAATTCCAAGTGAAAGATTCCTGGGCTGAAGGAGTTGCCAGTTTTCTGAAAAAGACACTATTACATGCTCTGTCATCTGAAAGTGGAGTATTAGGTGTTTGGATGGGAACCTGATCTAAAATGATGAAAGATTTCAATTCATCATTGAAATAATAAATATATAAATGAAATGTTAACACAAACAATTACATCTCTGCTCACTTATCAGTCATGAATCTCTTATTTGACACAGGCCACCTTTCTAGGCATTTTTCCCCACATAACAAGGACACACTGTATATTTATACTCCACTTGTTTTTGCTCAGCCTTCTACTATTTCCTCTTTTTAAAGATATGCATACTACATAGAGTTAGGATCATTTCTGTTGAACATTCATCACACTTTGAATACTCAATCACCTTATTTGTTGAGTAAATGTTATTGGCCAAGCACTTGCTTAGTGATGGTGACACAGACAGAAGACCCATCTTCTGAGGCCAAAGAATCTCAATAGGAGAACCAAACTATAATCATGTTTTTTCCCTAGTGCCATTTTGTTTCTGGAACATCATATATTCACAGCAAATACTGGTTTGTAAATGAATGTACTGAACTGAGTGAGTCCATATGATCTAACGTTTACTTAAACTCATATAAAAATGCTTCTAATGGGAAATATAGTCTATTGTTAAATAGCTGATATAAAAATAAATTTTGAGAACACAGGCTAATTCAAGATAGGAACCTTAGAAATTGCCATCCCCCAGTGGAAGGTACTACCTGGTTAGGTGTTAAAGTCTCCAGGTGATGGTTCAGCTCAGGTCCCTTAGACTTACTTCTTCTGCCACAGTTCACTTCCTTCCCAGAGGTATTAATCGTGTGTCTAGATCTCAGGGAAAATTAAATGGTAACCAAATAATGTTTCTTGGTTTTAATGAAAAGACAGAGAAGATAAAAATGAAACAATAGTCACAATGGTCTAAGTGATGTTTACATCAGTGGTTAACTTAATGAAAGAGCAGCTACAGGATATTGCTGATTTCTATACTTTCTTGTCCATTCCCCAGCCCCCATCTCTAACACACAAAGACACAGACACACACAAGTACACAAATTTACAAACTCTTGGTACAGCCTAGATACATCAGTGTACTTACTGTATGATGTACTTACCTCCATCATTGCTCTTAACAAGTTATATTGATGTTATTTTCTTTCTCTGTTACTGTAACACATTCAAGAACAAAAACCACATTTGCCTCCTCTTTATTCACAGCAAATAAGATAAACCCTGGCACAGAATCAGTGTCCAACACATGTTTTTGGGCTGATTTGACTTGAGCCACAGTAGCAGGAGACATGTCAAGGAGTCAGAAATGAGTGTCTCTTGACTTGTCAGATGGTAGGGATGCTCACTGACCCTGGGAGTATAATATTAGAAGGTTACATCCCTGACCCCTCCCAATTTCTTTTTTAAACCATGTTATTCTCCCAGGCAAATGTGGAGGAGAAATAGCTCCCCCAGGCCCACTTCAGGGTCAGGAAGCTTCTGTAAGAAAATCCTGTCTTCTGTCAGTCTTTCATGTTATTATGCCTTTTCTCTAGGTTTAACATCAACTTGTGAGTTTATTTCTCAGAAAATGACACATAGTACTAGATGTAGGATAGAATGATTGGGTCACAAAACCAAACATTGTCTAATTCACATTTCTTTTAGAAAGAGGATACTTGGGAAATCCATAGGAACCCAGAGAAAACTATTAAATTTCTTTTCTGGTTTCAAGATCTTTTGACCCCAAAATCATCTATTCCCCACCATCAATACCCACTTACTGTCTTCCCAGGCTCATGCAGAGGTGTAAGAATTTACTCCCAGAGGATCAATAATGACTCCATGGAAACTCTGCTTTTGACACCCTCAGGTGAGGACCAGGATTATTCTTCACAAGGAATTCAACATGGAAATTGTGGTTTGATGGGACAGATCCATTGTGGAGAAAACCTTGGCTGGATATATTACAGAAGAACTATAGTCCTAAGAACTATATTTTTGGACAAAAATTAGTTAAATTTAAAAACTCAAATGTATGAAGGAATTGAAACCAATTCACTCTCAACATACACCAGGATATCCCCTTTGTTCAATGTGTGCCTCCTCTTCCCCTCCCTCTAATGTCCTTACCAACACTTTCTCCTCTGATGGACAAAAAAAGATCAAGTTAGCACTCCAAAACAAATAAAGACATCTCACTGTTGGGGTAACTGCTGCAGCTGTATAGCTACACAATGGGCAGGGTAGAGATTGGGAGCATCTTGTCATGAAGTAAAGGGCTCAGTAAAATCAAGGACAAGGCAGGAAGGGGAATCCCTGCATCTCCTGTGTTCAGAGGTCTTTTCATTGATTTCAGAACACACTCTGCAACAATACTTCCATTTAAAAGAGATGAACAAAGGGATGCATGAGCAGTCTCTGGAGCCACCCAAGTGCTCAGGAGAATTCTGAATCATTAGGATGAATTCTGAGCTGCATTTCCTGTCAAGGACTTTCTTAATGGTTACAAAGAGGACAAAAACATAACATGTTGTTAGCACTCACATCTCCATTTGTGGGACAATGTAGATGTAAAAAGAGAGCTAATTGAATCCAAGTCGTTTAAGAATAATATGGCATAAGTAACTATGATTTACCTCCAGATGCAAATGTGTTTCAACATCAGAAACCCAACAAAGAAATTTATTAATTATTACACTGAAAAATAAAATCAATAATTTCAGTGATGTAGGAAAAACATATATTAAAATATATTTGTTATTATTTATTATTTCTTATTATTAAATCTTTGTAAATCAGGAATAAATGAACTTTTTTAAAAACCTGGTTCATTATGTATCAACACCCAACAACACACTCATATTTAATAGAGAAATTTGTGTTGTAGTCTCAAAGATAACGAACAAGACAAGGAAGGATACTGTTCTCACCATTACTGTTTAGCACAGTACTGAGAGTAATAAAGGATACCATGAAGAAAGAAAAATAATAAGTAATGTAAGATATAAGAAATGGAATATAAGATATAAAACTGTGCTACTTGCTTATCATGTATGATTACCAGCCTAGAAAAGAAACAAAAAATTCAACAAACAAACTGTTAGAAGTTGTAAAGAAATATTACAAGTTTTCTGTATCAGAGTTCAAACTTAAAAAAATTAAAACAATTTTTATTCCTCTCTAGCAGCAATAATCAATTAAAAATGTAATATTGAAAAGAGTGTACAATTCCACAATAGCTACAAAAATTATAAAGTATGTGGAAATGCATCACAGGGGTAACAAATTAGCTCTAGTAAAACAGAAGATAATTTGAATAAATGTTCAGATATTTCATGTTTTGGATCAGTTGACTTTAATATAAAAGAGCATCTCTCCTCAAATTGATCTATAAATTTAGGGTAATACCAATAACCATTGCAGTTGGATATTTAGAGTAATCCAAGAGATTTACCTTCATATTTTACATAGCCTTAGGCAGAGGACAAACTGTTTAGTATACAGTGTTGGTAAACATTAGTCCACTACAATGAGAAAAATAAAACTGAGTTCCTACCTAATCTGACACAAGGAGGTAGTCTATAAATGCATTAAGTATCTAAAAGTTACAATAGAAAAATAACATTAGAGAAGAAAACACAGGAGGGTATCTTACTGCCTTAAAGAAATTCCAAAGCATAATACATAAGAAAAAATTTGCTGAATTTGATTTCATCAAAATCTGGGATATGTGTTTAATGAAAAACATTAAGAACAAAGTTAAAAGATAGATGAGAAAACAGATAAAATATTTGTTTTATCTGAAACCAACCAGAAATAAGAATGTACTATTAGGCATTTACAATGAATTTGAAAACATCAACAAGAGGAGGAAGATCCCATCCCCTCAAAAAAACAAAGGAACAAACAAACAAAAAAACCCAGAGCAGAGAATATATAAAAGGAATTTACAAAAAAAAAAAAGAGAGAGAGAGAGAGAGAGAAACTTTAAAGGGCTACACAACATAAAGCAATGTGAAAATTCATTAATAAACAAAAATAAACTATCAAAGAGATATTTATTTCCCTGTATTGGACATGCGGAAATTAGAAATTCAGATGCAATAAAGTGATGGCAAAACACTACAAAACAGAAGAACACATTTACCTTTGTGATGAGGTAGAGCCATTCTGGGAATGAGTCCAGTATTACTTGGTCATCTTATGCTTATGCATATTCTGTGATGTAACAGTTATTGAGCCAAAAACATTCTCACACAACTCATTTTTTGACATATTTCTGGTTCTTCTATTTGTGTTGTTAATGTATTGTGTAATTCCCTTTGGAGAGAGGAAATAGTGAAAATGCAGTGGATGAACTCCAAGGACAGGACATGCCACAGCAGTAAGAAGTGACTGCATGTACATGTGGCAACGTGAATGATCTTAAAGATTTAGAACTGAGTGAGAAAGTAAGAAACAAAGAGACACATAGTACAATATCACTTATTTAAATTGAAAGTACATACACAAACAAAGTAATCATTTTGTAAGAACAGAATAATGGCACTGCATACATCAGAATGGTTATGAGGTCAATGGGAACCATGTATGGGTATATATTAAGCAAGTAATAAATAAAATAAATGTATAGATAAACAAGAGAAGGGCTTTGAAAACCAGTAATCATGGTAATATGTCATACACTTAGGTGTGTAGTTTAATTTAATTCTTCTCACCTCAAAATCAAACAAATAAACAACAGGAGGAATTGAGATTGCAAGGTATTCACATAGAAACACAAAATCAGAAAAGGGACAGACCCAAAGAGTATAAAAATGGACCAAATTTAGTAGGAGTGTATTTTTTTATGTTTTTACATTGATTTAGGAGGGTAACATTGATAATGACATTGTATATGTTTCAAGTGTACAATTCTATAATATGTCATCTGTGTATTCCATTGTGTGCCCACCACCCAAAGTCTAGTCTTCTTTTCTCACCATATAGTTGACCCCATTTACCTCTTAATCCTCCTCCAAGCCCCCTCCCTTCTGATATCCACCACACTGTTGTCTGTGTCTATGACTTTTTGCTATATGTTTTATATTCCATATCTGAGTGAAATCACATGGTTCTTGCCCTTTTCTTACTTATTTCATTTCTCACAATACACTCAAGATCCATTCATGTTCTTACAAGTGGCAATATTTCATTTTTTATGGCTGAGTAATATTCCATTGATCATATCTTCCAGATCTTCTTGATCCAATCGTCACTTGAAGGACAGTTAAGTTCTTTTCCATGTCCTGGCTATTGTAAATAATGCTGCAGTGAACATAGGGGCACATATATCTTATTAGTATCTTGTATACAACACATTTAAAATTGATAAGAAATAATCTCATAAATGGTGCTAAGTGACTATTTGGGGGGAAAACTAAGGATACCCATATCTTTTCTGATATCGAAATAAATTCTTGGCATACCAAGATGTAAAGAAATTCATATATGTCAGCAAAACTATGAAAATCTTAGGGAAAAAAATAAATGATTTTTAAAACCATTATCTTTTATAACAGAGACCGTATAAATGTTAACACAAAAATCAGAAGTCATAAAGAGAAGGACTGATTGATATGCCCATGTTCAATTATAGATCATATGTGTGATGCAAATATCCATAAAGAAAATCAAGTAGCAAAGCGGAAAAAGACTTCTCTCCAATACAGAAGTCAAAAAGCCATTTTTTTCATAATATTTAAGGGTTTTACAAAGTGGTAAAAGAAGGTTGAACAACCCAATAAAAGAAAATTAGGAAGGAAACAGTTCTTTTACAGTAAAAGAAATAGAAATGACTAATAAACAAAAATTATGCTCATCCTCAAGAACAGTTAAAGGATTATGTAATAAAATAGCAAAATTGAGGAGTGTGACACCAGTTGTTAGTAAAGATGTAAGTAGGTAGGAACTTTTGTGCAATTTTAAGGGAGTATAAATTAATGCAACTGACAATGTCTACTGATATCTCAAAGGAATATGCTTTGAGACCCAGCAATTAAACCTCAGAAAACTTACTCTTCAAATACATTTGATAAAGACACAAAGATATATCTGCAAAGAGTTTTTGTTTTTACGTCTAAAGATTGGAAATTACCCAAATGGCCATTAATATGGATATGGTTAAATAAATCATGGCATATTATACCACAGAGCATAATCCATTTATTTGTATGAATTAGATTTATATGTGCTGTGAAAACACAGCTAAACTACAAATACTGTGTAGGCCAAACCACAAAACCAGTGAAACAGTAGAATTCAAGGTAATAGCACTTCCTTGATGTGATTGATTGATGTTTTTGCTGAACATAAATTGCCACAGGAAATGTGACTGGGGGACCATCAGCTTCAGGGCCTTCCTTGAATCCCAACTGTCTGTGCTGCCATCTGACAACTCCATCCTTCCAAGATTTTTCTCTTGCATCCTTTAGCCTTCAGATGGTATGCATACAACATTTAAATGTAAAACTTGCCTACAATTTTTTTTCATTATCTTGAGAAAACTATAGGAGTTTCATTTTCATGTGGCCAAATGGAAGTCTCAATTTAATTGTTTAAGAAGCAAATGGTTTAAGAAAAAGTTGTATACAAAATGGCCTTTGACTATGAATTATCCCCACAAAAGACAAGCTTTGACTTTATGTCCAATAAAACTATGCAGCTTTAAGATAACACACTCAAAACTCTTGTTGTCCTGTGGATATTAGGACAGTGCTAATCAAATTAAACTCTATCACTTAAGGTTATCACCTTAACAACCACAAACTGAAATGAGAGTGCAACCCTTCAATCAAGTTGCATTACTCAGATAGAAAGTTGGCATCCAGAGAATCCAATATATGCTCATGGTCCTTTTTATTTAATCACCATGTAAATGAAAATACAAGTTTGATAACTTGCAAACCTCTGGGAATATATCTGCTGATGTCATTTGAATGACATTGGTGTACAGCTTGAAAGATGTAGACGCTTTAGTCTGTGGTTTCAAATGTAACACTAACTGCCCTAGGACATCTCAGAGGATGGATAAATGATAAAATTGAGGGCTGTTAAATCTCCAGGGGAATCCCTCATTTACATCACTCTCAGCACTGCACCTTCAAATATTCCTGTGAAAGAATATCTGCTGTTCAAAACTGGGATGTTGGAGATTGCAGTTTGTACCTTAAATCAAATAAGGCAGAAAGGCTTGGGAAGTACCACTGCTAGGATGACTCTAATGTTGGCCTTTGCAGCCATTGCTTAGGAGGCAACCTACAGTTGACACTGTCTTCCAGAATGGATCTCTGTAGGCTGCAGAAACCACACCCTCCCACACTCCATCCTGGATTCCTGAACCAGTGACTCCTCAGCACCCTGTCTGCCTGCTCTCTGCCCTCAGGTGAGAGTGGGAAAGCTGCTGCTGAGCCTCAGTGTGCAGGATTCTGCAGTACTGGCTAGGGGGTTAGGTGGGGGGTGGGAATGGTGCTTGGAAAGATGAACTTTCTCATTTATTCTACTACACATCAATTTTTCCTTGCTAATTTCCCAGAGACAGCAGATGTATTTCCATTCTTCTTTAGAAACCTAACCTAAAATCCTCTTCCAGACTTTCTTCTTAGGGGTGAGGGTGTTTCCAGAGACATCCTACTCTGCCCGACTCTGCCTCCCATGTCCTCTGCTGTCAGCCCTTCAGTTTGCATCCTTCCCCTCAGCTGTCATTTGTTCCCCCATCTCCCATTGAACAGGCAGAGGACCTGATGGAAACTAGGAACCTTACTTTGAGGAACTCATCAAGAGACTCTTGATCTTCAGCAGGCTCAACATCTAGGAGATATGTGGGAACCAGGACAGTATGGGACACTTTTCCAGGAATACTGGCATTGCCACTTACAGCCCCTTCATGAGTAAGAGCAGGTGGAGGAGAGGGGTCCTATTACACCATCACTGTCCATCTAGTCCAGAGGAGGACACTGACCCCCACCACTGGTGCCAGCACTCCTACACCCTATTCTGCAATGCCCTCCCCATACAAGCAAGGCATGCCAGGTTCCCTTATATCCAGCCTGGGTCAGTGTCCATTTGCCTGCTGTGTGACACTTTCTGTTCTGGTGAAAGATTTGGTGCCAATGACAGTTCACATATAAGATTATGAAACACTTATGTGAGTAAATCCATGATGTGTGGATGTGTACATTTTTCTGTGGGATATGGTTTGTGTGCAGCATGGGGTGTGTGTGGATAATAATCCACATGTATGCACTTCTGTGTATTAAAGTCATTATGAGCAGACTTCTTGAAAGGCCATATTAGTCACAATGCTGTTAGGGCCTCAGAGGGAGAAAAGATTCATTACCCACGCTTTTACTTTAGGGGACATAGCCAGACTCACAGATCTCTTCCTATATACCCTCTTCCTTCTGCTTTTCTCCACATTTTTGTGCCTAGTTTTCTGTCCCTGCTCTCTTCTAACTTCTATTTCCTTTGTTCTATTTTAACCACTCTTACTTTTTTCTTCCTCATTTTCTGCATGTATTAGATAGAGACATCCTGTT
Organism: Tonatia bakeri; assembly: GCA_004024845.1. Lineage (NCBI taxonomy): Eukaryota > Metazoa > Chordata > Mammalia > Chiroptera > Phyllostomidae > Tonatia > Tonatia bakeri. Next base: position 7,098 of record PVIA01012509.1, on the reverse strand, counting down.
GAATTAATTAGTAAAGTTGATAGTTAGATGAAATCTTTGGAGTACAAAAGAATGAATAATTATTACTGGCCTTTCTTGGAATGTAAATGTACAACAGTTCACCTTTTTACCCCTTTTTTTACTCATTTGTTACTCTCCTTTTCTGTCTGGACATTAAATCATCTTCTTCCCCATGACACATATACACACATGTGTACATAAGCATTCCAATCCTACCTCTGAGAGACAGACAACTGTTCTTTATATTTAATGTGCAGTGTGTACCTGGATTTAAATTACAGTCACTGCCCTAACTGGTGTGGCTTGGTTGGTGGGCATCATCCCACAAGAGAAAATTTTGCTGGTTCTGTCCCAGTGTGGCCACATGCTTGGGCTGTGGTTTGGTTTTCCTCATCAGGCTGCTGGTCAGGCCACATATCAGAAGCAACCAATCAGTGTTTCTCTCAAACATCGATGTTTCTCTTTCTGTGTTCATTCCAACCTTTCCCTCTCTCTAAAAATAAATAAATAAATTCTTGTGAAAAATTGCAACCACCTAATAAGAATCAATATGTTCTATTTAGCATTAACTAGAACAAGTTGGACAGCAAGAGAGTTAAACATATCCAATTAGGTGTCAGCTTTAAATGAGCTTCTTCTACAGGACTTGACATCAGAAACCCCAAGATTTCCTTCTTGTTGGTGCCAAACAGGTAAATAGGTATAACTCTCAATGGTGGAAGAAAACCAAACCTTTGTGGCTGAGTTCATCTTCCTCGGGCTTTCCCGGGACTTGCAGACCCAGATCCTGCTGTTTATTCTTTTTCTCATCATGTATCTGTTGACTGTGCTTGGAAACCTGCTTATCATCCTTCTCATCTTCATGGATTCTCGGCTCCACACACCCATGTATTTTTTTCTTAGAAACCTCTCTTTTGCAGATCTCTGTTTCTCGACTAGCATTGTCCCTCAAGTGCTGGTCCACTTCCTGGTAAGTAGGAAAACTATTTCATTTGGAGGGTGTGTGGCACGGATCATTGTCCTCCTGCTGGTTGGGTGCACAGAGTGCGCACTGCTGGCACTGATGTCCTGTGACCGGTATGTGTCTGTCTGCAAGCCCCTGCACTGCTCCACCATCATGACACAACAGGTGTGTCTCCAGCTGGCTGTAGCGTCCTGGGCCAGTGGGACAGTAGTGTCTCCGCTGGACACCACCTTTACCTTCCAGCTTCCCTATCGAGGACAGAACATCATAAATCACTACTTTTGAGAACCTCCTGCACTCCTGAAGCTGGCTTCAGCAGACACCTACAGCACAGAAATGGCCATCTTTGCAATGGGTGTGGTCATCCTCCTAGCTCCTGTCTCCCTCATCCTTGTCTCCTACTGGCATATTATCTCCACTGTGATCCAGATGCAGTCTGGGGAGAGTATACTCCAGGCTTCCTGTGCCTGTGGCTCCAACCTCATTGTCATTGTCCTTTTCTATGCCTCAGGAATATTCACCTACATGTGAATGTGGCCAAACTCCAAGGCCACTAAAGAGCGGGATAAGATGATATCTGTGTTTTCTACAGTGGTGACGCCAGTGTTGAACCCCATAATTTCTAGCCTGAGAAACAAGGATGTCAAAGGGGCTCTCAGGAAACTAACTAGAAGAAAGACTTTTTCTCATAGGCAATGACCTCTGGGTGTCACTTTTGGAGCTATGGTAACATCCTTAGAAGAGAAGCAGAACTTCAATAAACAGTCATGAATTAGGTCGTTTCAACCAAAAAAGCATGAGACCCTTGTTGGTGTGGCTCAGTGGATTAATACCCAGCCTGCAAAGCAAAGGGCTGCTGTTTCAGTTCCCAGTCATGGCACATGCCTGGGTTATGAGCCAGGTCCCCAGTGAAGGGTGTGCAAGAGGCAACCACACATTGATATTATTTTCCCTCTCTCCCTCCTTTTCCCTCTGTCTAAAAATAAATAAATAAAGTCTTTTTAAAAAGACTTTTTCAAAAAGCGTGAAAGTGAAGGGCAGTTTCTAGAAACTGTGAATACTGCACTCTAAGCTAGACCATCGAGGGGGGGGGGAGAAATAAAAGGATGAAAAGCCAGAATTTATCCTGAATATGAAAACTGTCATGTCATCTTGAAGAAGTTTGTGATTAATTCATCTTATGTGGACATGTTTTATGCATGGTACAATGGACTATAGGAGGTTTAAACTGGATTATCTTGAAATACGAATGTATGCATAATTCTAACATCAAAGATGCTTCAAGTTTGGATGTTCCAGTCATACAAATTTACGAATAAACTCTGACTAAAACAGTCAAAATATCTGGAAGAGTTTTTAATATTGGAATCATGGACCATAGGATAGCACTTTGTAAAAAGGACTACAGGTAATAATATTTGATTGTTAATAATGTTCTCTCCTGAAACCTGCAGAAAAAGTTTTTTTGTAATATCATCCAACTTTCATATAATTTTGGAGTATCAGAGTAAAAAATGAATTCAACTGTCTTCTAAACCAACCATATATCTGAGGTTTAAACTACTCCATCATATTTTTTATTGAATGATTATCTAGCATTTGCCTAAACAAGAATGATATAGCTCCTTACTCTCTTGGGTTGTTCTCTTTCATACACAGATATTTTTTTATTAAAAATGTACTCCTCATGGTAGACAAAATCCAATTTCTATGTATCTTGAACTCACTTTTGCTAGTTTTATTCTTGGAACAATTTTTTTGACGGGGAGGGGGCAGGGACATGGGAATGACTGTGAGCTCAGTGCTGCCTGGAGGGAAGGGGATGGCCAGGGCAGGCTTTCCAGAGGAGTGTACATTTGAATTGGATGCTGAGGAAAGAACTGAAGTTAGCTAGGTAAAGAGTTGGGAGAAGAACATTGCAGGCAGAAGGAACATCAAGAGCAAAGACCCAAAAAGGGAGGAGAGAAGATGAAGCTGGTGTGGCAGGTGGTAAGAAATTGTGAAGAGTGGAGGAGCTTGGACCTTATCCCAAAGGAGGACGTTAAAAATTTTATGTATTTTTAGAGAGAGGGAAAGGAGGGGGAAAGAGAGGGAGAGAGACATCCATCAGTTACCTCTCACATGCACCCTGATGGGAGCAAACCCACAACCTAGGCACGTGCCTGACTAGGAAGTGAACCGCAGCCTCTGCACTTTTCAGGATGATGCCACTGATGCCACAACAACTGAGCCACACTGGTCAGGCCTGTTGGTTTTTAAATGGCAGGACTAGGAATCTTGGGTCAAGCCTCTTTTTGTAAACTTTGTGTAATTTTATTTTTTTACATTTTTTAAGATTGTGGAGAGGGGAAGAGAGGGAGGAAGAGAGTGAGAGAAATATCAATGTGCAGTTCTCTCTCATTATTGGGGACCTGGCCTGCAACCCAGGCATGTGCCCTGACTGGGAATCGAACCAACGACCCTGTGGTTCACAGGTTGGCAGTCAATCCACTGAGCCACACCAGCCAGGGTTCAAAACCTCCCCCATGATTTTTGGGGAAATGCCGTGTCAGGATTTAAAAGATGTAAAACTAGAAGGAGGAACTATTAAAAATATGCAGATATATCATTTAACTAATACTATAGCCACCTGGAACCATTTGGCTTCTTGTGGTTATAAAATATCCTAGAACAATTTTTTTATTATCATTCTCACCTCACTTTCACCAGGGGCCACATTAGCCTCGCAATTGCCTTCAAAGGGCCGAATGTAATTTTAGGACTGTATAAATGTTACTACTCCTTAACTAGGGGCAAGGAGCTTGGCAATACCGCTGGGTAGAAACAAGGTGTCTGTCCAGATAAAACAAGGTGGAGGGCCAGATTTGGCTCTCAGGCCTTGTGTCTGCCACCTCTGTTCTAGATCACAGCTCACTGAAGTCAGTTCTCATATTTGCCTCAAATCAATTCTCATGCAACATCCCCTTTTTCCTTTAAAATTTCTCTATCTAACATAATTTCCATCCCCACTCTCCAAATTCCAACCCCACAGAATCCTGAGCAAAATAAAATAGTTCACATTTTAAGGCATTATGTTTTGAGGGGGTTTGTGATGTGGCAATGGATAACTGAAACCCTGAGAGGATCATGCTCCTAATTATTCCATCAAAGTAGATGCTATGGTTTTTTCACATGACCAAAGAATAGCGGTCTGATTGAAACTACTACCTCTCACTGTGTGAAGGGAGATAGGGAATAAAGGACCAGAAAGCTTCTAAAGAAAAAAATATTTAGTATACATATTCCCAAATCATAACAATATCATGTGTCAGTCAGGGCTATTAGTTGCAGGGCTATTACTTGATAGTTGCAAGTAAGAGAACCTGACTATGCATGATTAAAGCTAAGTGGACAAATATTGAAACAGTGGTAATTCTGGTCCTACAGCCAGAACCACAGACCAAACCATCTCAAAGAACTACTTTTCAACACTAGATGGCGCAAATACCCTGCCAACACCATCAGTGTAGACCCTGCTTCTGGAGCTGCTCATTTGCTGAGCCTGGAAATTGGGATGTTGGTGCTTCTTCTGCCACCGACATAAAAAGGAAAAAAAGAAGAAATTGTGTGATGATAAACACTACCTCAGTCAGATAATCAAGACTAATATCAACAGTGATAAGTCGTGTTGACAGTATGTCTCCTTGAGCTGATATGATGGAAATAGTAGTACTTTCTCAGTGATCTGCCTTCCCCAAACTCATAACCTGAACCTAATCATGAGAAAAACATCAGGAAAATTCTAATAGATGAGCTTCTCATAAAATATAGGAACAGTACTCCTCAAAACAGTAAAGGTCATCAAAAACAAGTCTATGAAATTGTCATAGCCCAGAGGAACCTATGGAGACATGACAATTAAATCTAATACACTATCTAGATGGATCAGAAAATGGATCATTTAAAAAATTAATAATAATTCAAAAGTACAAAAAATCCTAAAGAAATCTGAATAAAGTATGGGCTTTAGTTAATAATAAGGTATCAATGTTATTTTCTTAATTATAACAAATGTGCCATAATAATGTAAGATAAACTGATGAACAAAATAGAACCAGAGGCATGGGTACATGGAACAGACAGGCAGCTGTCAGAGGGGAGCAGGGAGAGAGGACTGGATGAGAGAAGGTGAACAGAGTAGCCAAAGAACATACATGCATGACCCACAGACACAGAAAGAGTGAGGTGATGGCCAGAGGGAAGGTGGGGTAGGGACTGGGTGGAGGTGGGCAAAGGGGGAAGAAATAGGGACATCTGGAATAGTGTCAACAATGAAAATAAAGTTAGAACAAATGATTGGGAAAATTGAGGAAGTATATGGGAGCTCACTGCACAATAACTTTTCAATTTCTGTGTATATCTGAAACTGTTTTAAAAAGTGTATTCTATAAAACAAATAAGAAACTATTTGCTGTCTTTGCTTCCTCTTATTACTACCTCTTAATTTAAAGTCTGAACTGGGCCTATCTAATTGAGTTCAAGTTACATGCTATGCCCTAGCTGCAATGAAGACAAAGAAAAAAAGTGGATTTCAAGTAATATTCAAGCTCTGTGGAGAGAGGGACACTCTAAAATCCCCCCACATTCACAGAACACTATAAACACAGAAAAGGTATTCAATGATCAGAAGCCAAACTTCCACAAATGTCCATTACATGTAGCCTATGAAACCAAATTATCCCCACTAATATTCAACATTAACCCTTCTGCTCAACATTAAGACAGCCTTCATCCAATTGTGTTTATTCATATATTTCCAATTGCTAGTACAGTATGTGCCACATTCGATTTATAATACAAATTTGCTGAATGAGTATAGAGGTGGTCTAGGAAAACTGTTGACTTATGTCAGGTCAAGTTTCTCTGTGTGTGTGTTTTTTTAAATGCAGACAGATTAGTTAATGAGAAGTGAACCAATAAATCAGAAGAACTGAATTACATGCTGATGAAAGGGAATGGAGTTTGTAACAAACAATTCTATGCATCTTAAGGATCTGGTTCCAGATGGCTTCAGAGACATTTATCTATATGGTAAGAGTCATGTTTTTATAGTACTTCTCTAGGGATTACAATAAACAGCTTTAAGTTTTTCTACCCTAGAGTTACTATAACACAGATTCTAAATTGAAGAGTTTATTTCCGTTAGCATATTAAAGATGATTATTCACTGTCTTCTGGGCTCTATGGCTTCTGATGAGAGAAGCCACCAATATTCAAATCATAATAAACTCAATCAATGGGTGGGGGGAGACCTTATAAAGGTGTGCCATCACAATAGCTAGACATCCTGTGAGGTGATTGCAACCTGAAAAAGACCCTTGTTCCATTACAGAGCACCATCTAGGTTTCAGTGGACCTTTGAAGATACCTGGTCAGAAACTTCAAGTCTACAAGAGGTATGAAAGGGAGGCTGATCATTCTCCCTCCTACTTAGTGCATTTCCCATGTCCCCGCACTCTTAATTGACTCAACACAAAGTCTGAGCATGTTTACTGGAAATACTTTCAAGTTAGATTTGTATTTTGCCTAGCTAGTTAAATACAACTTTTATAAAGACCAATCCCATCACAAATGATTCATGGCACACATCATACCCTCAATCTTAGTTAACATCATTCCACCATTCTGTCATCTCTTACCTCTAAATCTTGTAGCATTGGGAGAGCAGCTGTGGGAGAAATATGATGTGATCTGAGCGTGAACCTTAGCTGTGCCTGAGGTTCAAAACTTAAACCTGTTCATAATGTCATCAACCTTATGAAAAAATAATTAAAACTTAAGCTGCATTAATTATGAAGACTTTGGTGTTCAGCACTCCACTGGGTGCAGAAGGTACAATGACAAAGGAAGGGATTTGTCCACACAGTGTTAACAATTCAATGACATAAACAGGTGCACACATACACAATTATAAAAGTGCTCTAATACACGTAAGACACAAAGGGTTATAAGACAATTAAAAAATGATTCCCTGGTTTGGCCAAGGGAAGAAAAGAAGTCTTCACAGAGGAAATGATGTTTCAGCTGAAAATTGCAAGATGAACAGGAAGTTATACATAATTGCAGGAAGAGGCTTCCAAGAATAGAGAGCCACG
>PVIA01012508.1:0-37406 GCA_004024845.1 Tonatia bakeri | reverse complement strand
AGGAACAAAGTTAAAAGACACATGGATAAAAGCTAGGGGGAGGTTGGTAATGGGAGGGAGGTGGGGGGGTGGGAGGGCTTGATTGGGAGTAAAGGAGAGAAAACTGTACTTGAACAATCATTAAAAAAAAAGAAAAGAAATAGCATAGACAATAGGTAGAAAATAGGGGGAGGGCAAGAATAGTATGGGAAATGTAGAAGGTAAAGAACTTATGACACATGGACATGAACTAAAGGGGGGAATGTGGGTGGGAGGAGGTGGGAAGGGTGGAGGGGAGTGAAGGGGCAAAATGGCACAACTGTAACAGCATAATCAATTAAAAAAAGTTAAAAAAAAAAGAATATTCAAAGTGATGAAAAGGAAGATTACTACCAAGATTAGTCTATCCAACAAAGCTATCTTTTAGAATGGAAGGGCCGATAAAGAGCTTCCCAGAAAAGAAAAAGATAAAGGAGTTCATCGACACTAAATCTTTATTATATGAAATTTAAAGAGACTTATTTAAGAAAAAGATCAAAACTACGAACAATAAAATGGCAATAAATACATATCTATCAAAAATCGAATCTAAGAAACAAACTAAGCAAACAAGCAGAACAGAAAAAGAATCACAGAAATGGAGAACAGTTTGATGACAGCCAGACTGGGGGCGGAGGCAGTTGGAGGGATAGGTGAAAAGGGTAAGTTATTAAAAAGCACAAATTAGTAGTTACAGGATAATCATGAAGATGTAAAGTAGAGTATAGGAAATGGAGAAGCCAAAGAACTTATATGCACAATCCATATACATGAACAAAAGTATGGGGATTGCCTGAGGGAGTGAGAGGTGCTGAGTTGGGGTGATGGCAAAGGAAAAAAAAATGGGACAACTGCAATAGCATAATGACTAAAATATAATTTAAAAATACAACGTAATTAAAAAAGAATTACTAATAGTAGTGCTTTCCCTCTCAGGAGAATACCCATGCCTTTCTTCCCTCCCAGGCGTGCATCTCCTAAACTCTAATGGACCCCACAAGACTTGCAACCAGGGGAGCAATAGGCAGCAGCAGCTTATCCCAAGCTAACACCCTGAATCTATCCTCAAGGCCCCATTTTCTCTGATTTGCACTGAGCAAACAGCAGCCCTACAGTGGCTCACTTCTGTCACTGTGACTTACTCCTCAGAAAACCAAAGCAGACCTGCCTAGTCTCTCTCATTACTTCTTCTATCCTAAGACCTTCCTTGTTTCACTGTCTCCAGCTTTAAAAAGTACTCTCAAAATTAAAAAAAAAATTACTGCCCTGGCTGGTGTAGCTCAGTGGATTGAGCGCGGGCTGTGAACCAAAGCATCGCAGGTTCAATTCCCAGTCAGGGCACATGCCTGGGTTGCAGGCCACGGCCCCGAACAACTGCACATTGATATTTTTTTCTCTCTTTCTCTCTCTCTCTCTCAAAAATAAATAAATAAAATCTTTAAAAAAATTACTAAGTTACTAAATTCTAATGAATTTCCTATCTAAAATGACAGAACACTGCCACATTTTATGTGACTTATGAAAATTATTTATTTTTAGACAAAGGGAAGGAGAGAAACATCAATGTGTGGCTGCCTCTCACGCCCCCCCTACTGGGGACCCAGCCCATAACCCAGGTGTATGGACTGACTGGGAATTGAACTGGTGACCCTTTGGTTCACAGGCCAGGGCTCAATCCACTGAGCCACACCAGCCAGGGTACAATAGTGTGGTTTTCAAGTGAGATATCTATAATCATGTTCTCATCACCACATGAGGTAATACAGTGCCATGAACCTCTTAGTCCTGCTTGCAGTACAGTGGGAATTTCTCCCTCTCACCTCCTATTCAAGGCATTTGTCTCCTCCTAGTAAAGTCCAAGCATTTAAACAGGACCTGAACCTTAATCTAGCTGCTTTTTTGCTTTAAGAATAGGGTAACCACACATCCTGATTTGCCCAGAACATTTCTAGTTTAAGCATGTAATCTGGTATCCTATATAGTCAGTTTCCCTTTTCACTCTTAAAAGTGTCTAGGTTTGGAGATAAATTCTATAGTCACCCTAGTCAAGAACCACATAAATACATGAATAAATGTTCTATTAGTGAAGAGTGTGCCTCCCAATACATTTTATCAGTAACATTACAGTAACAGGAACACTGTAAGAGTTAAAGGAAAAAACTGTTTAGTTTTCCTACAAAATTTTAAAATAGTAAATGAAATTAGGTTGAATTGTACCTAAAATCATAACATACATTTGGGACTCTCACAACAAAGATAATAATAAATGACGTACAAAAAAGTATTAACCTGTTTGGCAACTAAAAGGAATAAAACAGAGAGTTTCACTGTCAGGTTCTGGATAATAAAGCTGTGGCTATCAGTATAAAACCTCTTGGATCCCATTTTCCTACAAAATGTCTCAGACAGTGAAATGTCAACTTGCCCAAGGCTCACCCTTTCTAAGGAAGGTGGAAGGAGAAATCCTAAAATACAACACTTCACTTCCTCTCCCCTGTACCATGTAGTATCATAAGGACTAAACCACCAATCATGATCTCATAAGCATAAGGAGGGTTCCAGGTATCTGCCTACCAACCTCTCTTCTTACTCTCATCTCCATCTACCCCTAAAAAAGATGAAAAACAAAACAAAGGATATCAAGGGGAGAGAAAAAAAACAACTTTGCAACTAAGTCCTGACATTCCTTTGTAAAAAGTTACATTCCTCCCAACAAATGGCAATTCCTTCCTCACTGATTGATTTTTTTCATACTTCCAATTTGTTATCAATCTTTTCAATCCCACCTTAAAATTCACTCAGAATTTGACCAGTTTTCTCCACCTTCATCTGCTACTGCTCTGGTTCAAAGTGGTCTCTGTTCTTCCCCTCTTTCCAGATCAAAAAACTGAGGTTTACAGAAGTTAAGGCAATTGCCCAGGTCACATAGCCTGCAGGTAGTGGAGCAAGACTAGAATGCAGAAAAGCAAACCACAGAGCCTAAGTTCTTAACCACGGTACCATACTGACTCTCTGTTTTTCTGTCTTTGCATTGCTGTGGAGCTAGAATTCAAGTTAGATCCCTACCATTGAGTCATAAGATACACAATAAGCACTGACTTACCTAGAGAAGTATGAAAAACACAAAACTTCAATGTAAAGGACCATCATTATCAAAGAATATTACTTGAAAAGTTCACTATAAACTTAATAATGAGGTGAATAATAAATGGCTTTGAGGAGGACATCTCTCTTTTAAACCCCTTGCTTCCTTCATACCTGATACATTCTTTCTTCCTCCCTCCCTCCCTTTCTCTTTCTCCCTCTTTTAATGACTTGGCAATGACATACTGAGCTTCCAAAAACTTAAATATTCAATATAAAATCCTGTTGCTTAGCAAGTTCAGGAATAAAACAAACTGCAGATGACAGACCTAACCCTTACTGACCTAACCCTTACCACTTTCTTTCTTTCACCTTTAGTATCTCCAATTATACCTCAGCATTACTGCATATGTGTTGCTCATTTAGCCTTAAATATTCTTCCCCTAGACCCTTGTTTTTAAATTTTGAGATGGAGCCCTGGCTGCTGTGGCTCAGTGGATTGAGTGCTGGTCTGTGAACCAAAGGGTCACAGGCTGGATTCCTAGTCAGGGAACATGCCTGGGTTGAGGACCAGGTGAGGTCCCCAGTAGGGGGCTTTCGAGAGGCAATCACACATTGATGTTGCTCTCCCACTCTTTGTCCCTCCCCTCCCCTGTAAAATAAACAAACAAAACCTTTAAAAAAATAAAATAAAATACATTTGAGATATAATTAGACATTCAATAATATGCACAGGTCTTAAGAGCTCTGTTCAATAACTACCAACAATTGTCTACACTCACATAACTGTCACCCAAAACAAGATACAGATCATTTCCATGGACCTTAGGAAGTTCTCTGTCTCTTTCTAAACAGGTTCCCTCCCCTCCAACCGACAATTATTTTCTGATTTCTATGAGCTCCATTATTTTCTGATTTCTATCACTTTGGAAGAGTTTTGGGTTTTTTTTTCTTGGACTTTATATGAACAATACAGTAAAATGCTCATTTACATCTATTTTCTTTTGACATAATGGTTTTGAGATTCATCTGTGCTGTTGGTTGTATTGGTTGTGAGTACTGTAAATACACCACAATTTTTCAATCAACTTTTCCTATAAATGGACATTTCATTTGTTTCCAATTTTTGGCTATTATGAATACTACTATGAATATTCTTGAATTCATAATTTTGTGAACATTTTCATTTCTCTTCATTAAATGTCTACAAGTAGAATTGTCAAGTCACAGGATATGTTTAATTTCATTAGAAACTGCCAATTAGACCTCCAAAGTAGCTGTACCATTTTGTTTATCCACCAGCAATGTGTGAGTTCCAGTTGTATCACATCATCCCCATTTTGTATCTTCAGTCTTTCTCTTAGTCATTCTAGAGGATGTTAAATGGTATCTCATTCTGAGTTGACTTCACATTTCCCTGCTAAATGAAGTTTAGTACCTTTGCTAGTGTTTACTGGCCATCAGTATAGCCTCTTTTTCTTAATTACTTTATTGTTGTTCAATTACAGTTGTCTGCATTTTCTCCCCACCACTCCCCGCACCCCAGCCAAACCAACCTCCCTCCCTTGCTTCTACCCTCCCCCTTGGTTTTGCCCATGTATCCTTTATAGTAGTTCTTGAAAACCCTTCTCCCCACTGTCCCCTCCCCCCTCCCCTCTGGCTATTGTTAGATTGTTCTTAATTTCAATGTCTCTGGTTATATTTTGTTTGCTTTTTTCTTCTGTTGATTATGGTACATTTACACAATGGAATTCTACACAGCAGAGAGAAAGAAGGAGCTCCTACCCTTTGCGACAGCATGGATGGAACTGGAGAGCATTATGCTAAGTGAAATAAGCCAGGCTATGAAAGGCAGTATAGCCTCTTTTGGCAAAAGTCTCTTCAAGTCTTTGCCTCATTACATTAGTTGGTTATTCCTCTTTTCCTCATTTTGCTATTGAGTTATTACAGTTCTTTAAACATACTACATACAAGTCATTTCACAAACAAATATGCTGGAAATATTGTTTTCCCTCTCTATACTTACTTATTTTCTTAGTGGTATCTTTTAAAGGACAATAATGTTAATTTAGATAAGATCCAATTTACCACTGTTTCCTTTTATGTATCTTTTTTCTCTTAGTATCTTATCCAAGAAATCTTTGAATACTTTGTAAAAATATAAGGTCACTAGACCCTTTTTCTTTCTTTTTTCCAGAAGGTATGGAGGTTTTAAAATATGTCTGCAAATTCTTTGATACTCCTCCCTTTATGAGGTGAGACTTAATTTCTCTGCCCTTAAATGTGGACTGAAGTAATCAATAGAATATGGTGGAAGTGATGGCATGTGACTCCCAAGACTTTGTGTTAAAGGCAGTGGACCTTCCTCCTTGTGCTCCCTCTTGGATTACTCACTCCAAGGGAAGATAGCTGCCATTATGAGAAAACTCAGGCAGCCCTAGTGACAGGCTCACCTGCCTCCTGTCAACAGCCAGTGAAGAACTAATGTCTCTGGGGATTCTCCAGCCCCAATCAAGCCATCAGATGATTGCACCTCTTGCTAATTCTTGACTACAACCACATGAGAGACTATGCACCAGAATAACCTAGCTAAGTTCCTCCTGAGATCCAGACACAGGGTAACTATGGTGTAATAAATGTTTGTTGCTTCGAGCCACTAAGTATTGAGAATTTGTCATGAAATGAGAGATAATACAGAAATTGTATGGTTTTTGCTTTTGCATTGTAAATATATCAATCATTGCAAATTTGTTTCTGTATATGGAGTTGAGGTAGTAGTTCATTGTTTCCCTTGTAGATATCATGTAGCAGCAATGTTTGTCTTTCTCCCACTGGATTGTTTGACACTTAGGTAGAAAAATGTAAGTCCACTTCTGAGCTCTCTATTATGTACTACTGATCTACATATGTCTATTTTTATGTAATACACTGCACTGTCTTGATTACTGTAGGTTTATGGAAAATCCTGATATCAGGAAACAAAAGGCCTCCAACTCTGTTCTTTTTCAAAATTATTTTGTCTGTTCCTTTTTTTATTGCATTTTTCCATTACCATTTACCCCCCCATATCCCCTTCCATTTCCACCCATCACCCTACCCAATGCAATCACCACACTGTTGTCCATGTCCATTAATTTGTTCTCTCTCTCTCTCTCCCTGCCCCACCTTATGGCTATGCTTAAGTGCTTTGCGTTTCAGTAAGTTCACAGAATCAGTTGTTCTGTTTGTTCAAACAAAGCCTACTAGGATGTTAATGAAGATTGCACTGAATCTATACATCAGTTTCGAGAGAATTCTATCTTAATAATGCTGAGTCTTCCAACTCATGAATATGGTATATAACCATTCATTGAAGTTTTTTTTTTTACTTACGTCAGATATTCTGTACCTTTCCATGTTGAGAGCATATCCTTAGATTTATTCATAGGTATTTGATGTATTTTTAAAGATTTTATTTATTTACTTTGAGAGACAGGAAGAGAGGGAGAAAGAGAGGAAGAGAAACCTCAATGTTCAAGAGATACATCAATCAGTTGCCTCTCACATGCCCCTAACTGGGGACCTGGACTGCAACCTAGGCAGATATCTGTCCTGATTGGGAATCGAACTCTCAATCTTTGAGTTCACAGACCAGTGCTCAACCCACTGAGCAACATCAGCCAGGGCACTTGGTGTATTTTTTAATACTTGGAAATGATAGTTTTTATTTCATTTTCAAATCAGTTATTGCTTGTATAAAGAAGTACAAATGATTTTTGTATATTGATTTTGCTAAATTCACTTACTAGAATTGTTTTTTTGTAGACTCCACAGGGTTTTCTTTTTTTTTAATATTTATTTATTTTTAGAGGGAGGGGAAGGGAGGGAGAAAAAGAGGGAGAGAAACATCAATGTGCAAGAGAAACATCAATCGGTTGCCTCTTCCACATCCCCAACTGGGGACAGATAGAGTTTCCCAGACAAAAAAAGCTTAAGGAGTTCATCACCACTTAGCCAGTATTATATAAAATGTTAAAGGGTCTTTAAGAAAATAAAAATATGAACAATAAAATGGCAATAAATACATATCTATCAACAACTGAATCTAAAAAACAAAATAAATGAACAAGCAGAACAGAAACAGAATCAGAGATACAGAGAACATTTTAATGGTTGCCAGATGGTAGCAAGGTTGGGGACTATGGGTGAAAAAGGTGAAAGGATTAATAAGTACAAATTGGTTGTTACAGAATAGTCATGGCAGTATAAAGCACAGCATAGAGAACACAGTCTCTAATATTATAACAACTATGTATGGTGTCAGGTGGGTGAATATTCATCAGGATGATTACTTAGTAAGTTATGTAATGTATAATCAGTGTAGTGTACACTTGAAACATAATAATATATGTCAACTGTAATTTAAAAAGAAATGTTAATAAAGGCTCATCATAGAAAAAAAGTTAATTTTGACAATACGTTAGGAGATCAAATGAGATACTACTTAAAATTTGTAAGCATGGGTCTCAGGGCCTTTGTTCACCACTCCTACATATTCAAGTGGGTTCTGATGAAATAGAATTCACCACTGGCTCCAAGATCTTCTATCAGGTCTTTTTTCACCTTTCTTGGCTTCTTCCTTGAACTCCTGCATGCAATCCAGGAAAGCCATCATTGCCTGGTCATGTTATACAAGAGAGCATTCTGCCTCCTGCTACAGAACAAGAGCAGCTCAATTGGGTGCTCTGTTAAAGACTTCTGATAGAAATGCCACAGTGTATGAGTTAATATCTCTGAAACTCCAGCCCAGCTGCGTTAGTAGCAGCAAGGCTGTATGCTCCCAGGCTGCATTCATCTTATTCTAGCACAAGGCAACAGTAGAGAGGTGGCCCAATCTGAAGTTACTGATGATGGTCAAGGGACCATCATGGCAGATCTCAAATGCTGACCTGAAAGTGTTGGTTTTCTCCACTCAGGTTAGCTGGGTCTCAGTGTACACAGCCAGTTTTCCACATTCCTTAGTTCACCATGCAGTTCCAATTGTTGCCACTGCAGTTCACTGTAGTCCCTATGGTACTGCCTTTCCTGTTGGTTCAGCATCTCAGTCTCTGCCTGGGCTGCCTTCAGAGCCACATCTGCTCTTTCTCAATTCTTCTCCACCTTCTCCAGCTTCTGAAACGGTTTCGCTTCATGTCCTTCAGCTCCTCCTGCAGTGTCTCCCTCTTGTCCTCACTTATTCTCTCCCTGCTCTGCAAACATGATCTCTTTTGTCTTTAGCTCATGAAACATTTTTTAGTATTTCTTGGCAGTCTGAGTCTGTTCGAAACAAATTCTCTCACTTTTTTAATCTGTCTAGAAATATGTTTATTTTTGAAAGCTATTTCTGCTGGATATAGAATTCTAGTTTAGTGGGGTTTGTTTCTCCTTTTTTAACAAGTGCTTTTTTATCCTCACCAGGAGACACTTGTTTTTATTCTTTTAGAGGAAGAGTGAGAAACGTCAGTTAGTTGCCTCCCATTTGCACCCGGATAAGGCATCAAACCCACATCCTTTTGGTTATGAGATAACACTCCAACTAAATGAGCAACACTGGCCAGGGTGATGTTTTTTCTTTCACTACTTTTATAAATGTTATTCCATTGTCTCTAAGCATCTATTCTTTTTTTCTGTTGAGAAGTTAGCCATAATTCAAATCGTTAGTCTCACGTATATAATGTGTTCTTCTGTTGCTTGTAAGTTTGCTCTTTGGTTTTCAGCAGTTTGATAATGATGTGCCTAGGTCTGAGATTTTTAATTTGTTGGTTTGTTTTTATTTTGTTTTGTATTTAATGTGCTTGGGGCTTGTTGAACTTCCTGAATTTGTGAGTTTATCAATTTTAGAAGTTCTTAACTACTATGTCCTCAAACATGGCTTCAGCCACATTTTTTCCTGTATATATAATTACATGGATGTTAGATTATTTACTATTATCCCACAAATCTGGGAGCTCTTATCTAACTTTCCCCTATTCTTTGTAATGTTTATCAATTTAAATATGTTCTATCAACCTTTCTTCACATTCATTGATCTTTTCTTGACATGTTAAGAAGCTGTAAAGCCTATGTAATACATTCCTCATTTCCAATATTGTATTTTTCATTTATAGAACTTCAATTTGGTTCTTTGGTATAGTTTCCATGATTCCACTAAAAATCCCATCTTTTCATTCATTTTGTCCACTTTACTATTAGATCCTCTTGCATTTTTTTCATTGTTATCTTTAAATCACTGTCTGATAATTCTACTATCTGTATTAACTTTGGATCTTCCTCTACTAATTGCTTCCTCTCTTGACCTTTGGTCACATTTTCTTGCATCTTGTTAATTTACTTATTATAAGCCAATATTTTCTATAAATATACCTTAGCAATTGAAACAAGTAATACTTCACTCCTTAAATAGATAGGACCCTTCTGACTGACCACTGGAATTGGGTCTGTGTCAATCTCATCTGTAATTAAACTGGGTCTGGACTTTGATGCAGCTTGAATTTGATTCAGTTCGTCACTGGATTCAAGTATTTTGAGGATGGAAATCAGGACTTTCACTTTAGCAGGGTCTGGGATCTGAGCCCAGGTAGGGTTCTAGAGATCTGCCTGTGCTTCACAGCTAAACTACCAGTTCTCAAAACTGTGGGAGCACTGCACATGTATATTGGAACTAAATAATTAAGTAAATACATGGCAGATGGTGTGAGACAGCTTTCTCATTATTGGAATAGGAGTTTACAGATAAGCAAGGGGGAAAAAGTCATAATGATCTATGTAGTAATGGATTAGAGTTGGATACCTCAGCAAGAATTCACATTTAGCATACTATAGACATAAAATATTTACAGGTATATGCATATACTAATCTATGTATATACACATATATCTCCTGACTATCAGCTAAGAGAACCTAAAACCAACAATACCACAGTAACATCAAGAACATCCAGCACCAAGATCTTGGTTTCCCTATTCTCCAATAAAAAGAACCACGACTCTTTGGAGAAATGGCCAACTGGTGAATGAAATATATAAAATGGACTTAGAGCATTATGTAGCACAAAAAAGTAAGCAAGTGTGATCTCTCTCTCTCTCTCTCTCACACACACACACACACACACACACGAGGGTATGTCAAGGATACACAGGAGCCAATTGAAAGAGCCCTGAATAACCAAATTTGAACCATTTCACCAAAAAAATAAAATAGTAATTGCATTATAACATCAAATATAAAGTAAATACTCAAGAGTCAATACTGATATGAACAATGATTAAATAAATAAATGCATGAGAAAGAGGAGACAAATCTCCTGTACAGAACTCCAAATAGTTTATGTAGATACTCCACCTTCAAGGAGTGGGAGCATAACTACCCACTCCTTAAGTGTGAGCTATACATAAGTGACTTCCTTCCATAGAGTACAGTATGGAAAGAGAGAAAAAAAGAGTATATTTAGTCCTGACCAAGTGGCTCAGTTGATTGGAGCACTGTCCCATACATCAAAAGGTTGTGGGTTCAATTGTCAGGGACTTACCTAGGTTGTGGGTTTGATCCCCAGTTGGGGCATGTATGGGAGGCAACCAATCAATGTTTCTTTCTCACAACGATGTTTCCCTCTCTCTGTCTCTTGCTCCCTCTCTACCCATCTCTCTCTCTAAAATCAATAAACATACCCATAGATGAGGATTAGGAAACAAGAGTAACTTTACAGTTGAGAAACTTGACAAACACCACCTTGACCAGGTGATCTAGGTCAACATCAACACAGAATAAGTCATGTTGATAATCTACCCTTAATATATTAAAAATGGCACTTTACCGCTGTGGTCTTCCCCTGAAAGACCAAACATTCCAATGTAATCATGAGAAAAATACCAATAGGGGGACATTCTATAAATTGCCTGAACAATACTCTTTAAAACTGTCCAAGTCATCAAAAACAAGGGAAGTGTGAGAAACTCATAGCCAAGAGAAGCTTAAGGAGACCTGTGGGACTCAGGATGGGATCCTGAAACAGGAAAAGGCCACTAGGTAAAAACGAAGGATATGTGCATAAAGTAAGGACTTCAGCTAAAAATAATGTAACAATATTAGTTCAATACTTATAACAAATGCAGCAAACTAATATAGTTGTTAATAACAGGAAACCGGGTGTAGGGTATATGGGATCTCTGTACTATCTTTGCCATTTTCCTACAAATATAAAACTATTCTAAACAAATTAAGTTTACTTAAAAAAAAAGAGAGAAAAAACAACAACTGGAGCTCTCTCTGTGCTTTAAGTATGACTTCCAGGTTTTTCATTTGCTAGAGAATTCTCTTCACTTTCTAGTCCCACACCTTGTTTTCTGTACCTCCAGTGCTCTTTCATCCCTCCTCCCAGCCTTCCTCTTGCAGGACAGCCTCCCTACATTATGTGATGGCCTGTAATGAATTGGAGGAGTTTTTCTTACCTCTCCTGCCCTATCCCCAGTCCTTGTTGATTGAATGCACAGAATGACAGAGTGTGGGGTAGGGATCATCTCCAGTACTTTCCTGGTTGTAGCCTCCCATAACTGAAGGCCTCCAGTGCCTCTGGTACATTTCTCTCAGCTCTTCTGCTCTACTTCTTCACCGTTCTCCAACCCTGTTTTCTGCAGATGGTTGATGTGCATTTGGGGGCAGTTCCTGTGCTTCAGGGAGGGCCTCTACTTCCCTGCCAGGCTTGTGGCTTACTTTCCCTGAGCATTCAGTAAAGACTTACACATAAGACCTGGATGGTGAGTGCAGACTTGCTCTTTGGTGGAGGGGGAACTGGGATCATTCAAGATTTTAGCTGGCCAGACCAGCCCAAGTATGGCAACTTCAAGTCTGTTGAAAGTTTGGCTGGTTTCTTCTTTCCCCATCTACAACCGATCCCTCTTCCATGGGTTGTTCCATCCCAGGGCAGCTGTGGGTTTCTTCTCTGCTATGAAGGTTTCAGTGCATTCTTCAGTTTAGTTCATTTAGGTTTCCTTATGTCCTCAGCTCTTTGACACATTTTTTAAAACTGACCCTTATTTGGCTTCTAATGGTTTTCAGGGTGAGAATGACACTATCTTAATAACTCTGTACATATGAAGAAGCAGAATTCTCTCACCAGACTTTTGATGGTTCAGTCATCCCCGTACATAAGGTCTCTGCTCAAATATCACCTCATCAAAGATGCATACCCTGATCACCCCATCTACAAAGTTTCCTTTTTTCAGGAGGACCCAAAATACAATCCTTCCAAATAACCAGAGTAGTAAACATGAATGACAATATTTCTATCAATATTACACCACAGCCATAGAATATACAAGCATTCAAGGGGGAAAAGATACTTTGAGGGAAAGAACTATATTTGCAAATCATATACCTGAAGATTATCTAGTATCCAGAATATATGAATAAATCTCAGAACTCAACAACAAAAAGACAAACAATCCAGTTTAAAAATGAGCAAAGCAGTTGACATTTCACCAAAAGAGATATTCAGAGGCCAACAAGAGCATGAAAAGATACTCAATGTCATTAGTTACTAAGGAAATACGAATGAAAACCACAATGAGATACAAGTTTACACCAAATGGAATGGCTACAATAAAAAATTTTTTTAAGAAAATAACAAGTGGTGGCAAGGACATGGAGAAATTGAAAGTCTTGAGCACTGCTGGTAGAAATGTAAATTGGGGTAGCTGCTGTGGAAAACAGTTGAACACTTCCTCAGTAAGTGAAACATAGAGTTACCACAGCAATTTCACTCTTAGGTACATATCCATTTGAGATCTTGTCCCCTGGCATATTTGTACAATTTGGTATGATGAAGTACTTTCACAGTATACTCAAATAAACTCACACTGATGCAAATAGACTCATATAATAAAATTTTTTTTAAAGAATTGAAATAAGTATTCAAGCAAAAATTAGTACACAAATGTTCACAAGAATACTATTCACAATAGCTGAAAAGTGGAAATAACTAAAAGGTACACCAACTAGTGATTGAATAAACAAAATGTAGTATTACCATACAATGGAAATTAGCCATAAAAAGGGAAGCACTGACTTGTGCTACATCATAGATGGAACTCAAAAACATTATGCTAAGTGAAAATATGTGACTCAAAGACCACATATTGTATGATTCCATTTAGATAAAATATCCAGACTAGACAAATCCAGAGAGACAGAAAGCAGATCAGTGGTTACCAGAGGCTGGGGAAAAGAAGGAATAGGGAATGGCTGCTTAATGGATATAGTCTCTCTTTTTGGAGTGATGATACAATTCTGGAACTTTTTTTTTTTAGTGAATTTTTTTGCATTAGTATTTATGGGGGTTTTTTTTAAGATTTTATTTATTTTTAGAGAGAGGAGAAGAGAGGGAGAAAGAGAAGGAGAGAAACATCCATGTATGGTTGCCTCTAGCACGCCCCCAACCGGGAACCCGGCCTGCAACACAGGCATGTGCCCTGATTGGGAATCAAACTGGCAACCCTTTGGTTCACAGGCCAGTGTTCTATCCACTGAGTCACACTAGCCAGGGCAAGTTATGGAACTATTATAGATAGTGGTAATGTTTGTGCAACATTGTGAATGTACTTAATGATACCAAATCATACACTTTAAAATGATTAACAAATTTTATCTTTATTTCACAAGTAAAAAAATTAAATATACAAATAAAAGAAAGCTTAAACACAAAAAATCTAGAACTACATTCCAAGTAAAAATCAAAGATTAAACACACATTTAATTTCATCCCTTCTCAAATTTGTTCTAAAATGCCAAGAAGGTATTTTTAAGGCATGAATCAAAATCTGGCCCTGACTGGTGTGACCCAATGGATTGAGTGCCAGCCTTTGAACCAAAGGGTCACTAGTTTGATTCCCAGTCAGGCACAAGCCTGGGTTGCAGGCCTGGTCCCCAGTAGAGGGCACCGGAGAGTCAATCACACATTGATTTTTCTCTCTCTTTCCCTCCCTTCTCCTCTCTCTAAAAATAAATAAATGAATAAATCTTAAAAAAAAAAAGTTGAAGACCGAAAAACATATGGTAACTAACATAAAAGCCAAGAAAGCTGAATCCAAAACCTGCATTGTGGAAAACCAAAACCAATCTTAGTCCACAGAATTCTCAAAAGGCTAATGAATTGGAAATAGACAGTTCCTCCAAAAACAGGAGTAAAGGAACTGCTAACTTAGAAAGAATAGTTGAAAGTGTTACCATAGGCAGCTGTCTTTACAAGCTCAGGCCTAGCTGACTACTTCAGAAGGGTGGGCTGCGAAGGCAATGCACAGTACGAGGGCATACTGGGATCTGGGGTATCCTGTAGACTCCAACCAGCTCCCCAGGATGTGTCAGCACCATGTTCAGAATGGGGAAGTAGGCTGAGGGTTACAGCATCCCGAGGCTTTCTGATGGAGAGTTCTGTAGCCCCCTCACTTCCCACTATCCCAGACAGTCAGTGAGTACCAGAAAGTATCCCCCATTGGCCAAGATGGGGCAGGGGTAGGTTCTACACCCCAGTGGGCCAAAAGCTAGCCAGATGAATGGACAGGGCCCGAGGGTGGGAAAAGCTAGCAAGATAATGGGATAGAAAAGAAGCCCTGCCTTCCCTATCACTGTTAAGAACCCCAGGCTTGAGCAGAGAGGGGGATAGTCTTTGAGATGGTAGTCCACCTTTCTCCCTGAATAAGCCTCTTTCCTTTTGCACCAGTACCTGTCTCACAAGTTTTGCCTTCATTGCGGCAAACAAATGGCTTAATCTCTCAACTTCTTCCATTCCGTATGGTTAGCTTACTAGGCCTCTGTCAACAAGACAAAATTATACAGGGTAATTCTCTGAAGAGGATTCCTGAACAGAGGAACAGAAAGCACATTGTGGGAAGAAAGAGTCAATGAAACCAGCAGGATTAAGTAAACACACACACATACATACTTCCCTCACTTAGCTCCCTGAGAATGAGTTTGCACACACTAGGCAGGAGATTAAAAGACTCTTATCTTTTCGGAAAGGGAAAAGAAAGAAAAAGCAGATATCAAGGACTCCCTAATAAATGGCAGAGTTAGGTCACCCTACAGTGAACTTATAGTCAACAAGTATCAATGATGTACTCAAAGCTTCCAATCAACTTTTGGTCCACACCTAAAAAAATGGAAGTCTACTCAAGATAGCTCAATATCTAGAAAACAGAGGAGAAAAATCAATGAAATAATTCTGGAAATTATCCCAGAATTAAACAATGTTAAGTCTACTCTTTAACAACCCAGAAAGCATAGAATAATGAATTTTAAAAATATATCCATACTAAAGCACATCTTTTGAAATTTCAAGACAGAGGAAATCAAGAGAAGATAGTACAAACTTCCAGACATGAACACATAGGTAACAACAGATTAAAAATCAGAATAATTTTGAACTTTTCAGCAGCTACAGTGTACACTGGATGAAATTGTAACATCATCAAAATTCTG
Organism: Tonatia bakeri; assembly: GCA_004024845.1. Classification (NCBI taxonomy): domain Eukaryota; kingdom Metazoa; phylum Chordata; class Mammalia; order Chiroptera; family Phyllostomidae; genus Tonatia; species Tonatia bakeri. The sequence goes on along the minus strand of PVIA01012508.1, from coordinate 21,814 downwards.
AAGAAAAACAATTCCTAATCTCAATTATACATAGAAAGGCCAAACTATTAATCAAAGTTAAGAGGAAAATACAGGCACCTTCAGAAATGTAAGATATTGCCCTGGCAGGGTTGCTCAGTTGATTAGAGCATCATTCCTCTACACCAAGGTTGAGGGTTTGGTCTCTAGTCAAGGCACATAGAAGAATCAACCAATGAATGTATAAATAAGTGGAAGAACAAAATATTGACATTTCTGTTTCTCTCTCTCTCTTTTTTATCCCTCTTTCTCTCTTTCCCTTCCTCCCTCCAAAATAAATAAATGCAAGGTATCAAATAATTTGCTTCCCACTCACCATTTCTACAACAAAATGTTGGAGAAAACCAAGAAGAGGAAGACAGGGAAGAAGAAACAGAAGATCCAACACAGGAGAAAAGAATTCTGAGGACACAGAAACCACTCCAGATTGGAGCACGTTGCTTGGGAGGCACTTCAACATAATGACACTGCCAAAACAAATGATGTGAAGGAAAATAGGAAATCTAGGCAGTTAGTAGGAAATCTTGAGTTTAGTTAGTGATAAGGACACAGAAAACCATATAAACAATGTCTTAAACTGACAACTCTGTAACATCAATTCAAATGTTACTTGAAAATCACAAGAAAATATCAAGCAGCTAAGAATTGAGAATGGATACCTCTGAGAAGGGGAAATACATGAGAACTGAGAATTACTCTGTATGAACAATTCCTAACTACTTAACTCATTAAACTGTAACTTAAAAAAAATGAAGATGATATAAAATATGGAAGATAGAGATATAAAATATTCAAGGATTTCCCAAGGACATAAAACCTACCTTGAAAACTAAATCTGACCTCTCAAAACTAAGAACTCTTGTCCTACAAAGCAAAAAATTAACAAAAAAAAATGAGTTTGGATGGGAGAAGCAAGAAAGAAGCAACATTATTCTTACACTATCATAATTCTTACCAAAAGCATTATATCAATAGCAGAAATTCTTAGGTTTCTGCTTTAGTTCCTCAGTCTGTAAAGGTTACAGCATTGTTCTGAAGCTTAATGAGATAATGAATACAAAGTGCTTATAGCAATGTTGCATACAAATATTATTACACAGTTAATATCTTCTGAAATAACTGAAATCATTTTATATCAAATCATTCAATTATCACAATACTAAAAAAAATCATGTGAATGCTTATCTTGTCTACTCAAACATAAGACCTCTCTTTAACCCTTTCATATATGTCTCCTAAAAGAGAGGTAGGAAGAGAAACTGTCTGATTATCCATCAGAAACAGAAATAACAATCCACGAAAGTTTAAAAATGGTTATCATATACTGAAGAATTGACTGTACCTGAAAAACTACTCAGGCCACCTCCTTTCTTTTCTACTTTGTAGTTGATTATGATCAATAAGGAAGGCAGCAATTAGAATTGAAAATTTTGTATCAATTATACATGAACTCACTAATGTTGAGGCAAGCATTTCTCCATTTCATAATAGGTAAAGTCTCAAACTTATTCACAGGTTGTGTTCTCTACGTTCAATTACACTTTAATTATAAAGAACCAAAATTATGAAGTAACCCTGGCTGGTGTGGCTCAGTGGATTCAATGCCCACCTCTGAATCAAAGGGTCACTTGTTTGAATCCTAGTCAGGGTACATGCCTGGGTTGCAGGCCAAGTCTCCAATTGGGGGTGCTCGAGAGGCAACCACACGTTGATGTTTTTCGCCCTCTCTTTCTCTCTCCCTTGCCCTTTCTCTAAAAATAAAGACATAAAATCTTTTCAAAATTATGAAATAAAAAGGATATTCTGGGCAATAAAAAAAGGCCAACTTAATCCATAAGTACATAAGAACCACAAAGAAATGAATAAACATAACAATATTCAGTAACTTTAAACCACTTTTTTAAATTATATTTTATTGATTATGCTATTACAGTGGCCCTAATTTTCCCCCCTCCAACCAGCACTCCGCACCCCCTCAGGCATCCCCCCCACTATTGGTCATGTCCATGGGTCATGTGTATAACAAGTTCCTAGGATACTCCATTTCCTATACTGTGTTTTACATCCCCATGGCTATTTTGTAACTACCTATTTGTACTTCTCATTTTTTAATATATTTTAATGATTATATTACTACAGTTGTCCCATTTTTCCCCATTTACTCCCCTCCACCCTGCACTCCCCCTTCCCATAAGCATTCCCCCACCCGCAATTAGTTCATGCCCATGGGTCATACATATAAGTCTTTTGGCTTCTCCATTTCCTATACTATTCTTAACCTCTCCCTGTCTACTTTGTACCTACCATTTCTGCTACTTATTCCCTATAATTTTTCCATTTTCCCCCTCCCCTTCCCCACTAAAAACCCTCCATGTGATCTACATTTCTGTGAATATGTTCCTGTTCCAGTTGTTTGCTTAGTTCATTTTTGTTTTTGTTTTTTAGGTTCAGCTGTTGATAGTTGTGAGTTTGTTGTCACTTTACTATGCATAGTTTTTCATCTTCTTTTTCTTAGATAAGTCCCTGGAACATTTCATATAATGAGGGCTTGGTGGTGATGAGCTCCTTTAACTTGACCTTGTCTGAGAAACACTTTATGTGCTATTCCATTCTAAATGAAAGCTTTGCTGGATGATTAAGAGCAATCTTGGATGTAGGTCCTCATCTTTCATGACTTGGAATACTTCTTTCCAGCCCTTTCTTGCCTGCAAGGTTTCTTTTGAGAAATCAGATGATAGTCTTATGGGAATTCTTTTGTAGGTAGCTGTCTCCTTTTCTCTTGCTGCTTTTAGGATTCTCCCCTTATCTTTAATCTTGGCTAATGTAATTATGATGTGCTTTGGTGTGTGCTTCCTTGGGTTCAACTTCTTTGGGACTCTCTGAGCTTCCTGGACTTCCTGGAAGTCTATTTTCTTTGCCAGATTAGGGAAGTTTTCCTTCATTATTTTTTCAAATAAGTTTTCAATTTCTTGTTCTTCTTCTCCTCCTTCTGGCACCCCTATGATTCAGATGTTGAAACATTTAAAAATGTCCTGGAGGTTCCTAAGCCTCTCCTCACTTTTTTGAATTCTTGTTTCTTCATTCTGTTCTGGTTGAATGTTTCTTTCTTCCTTCTGCTCCAAGTGGTTGATTTGAGTCCTGGTTTCCTTCCCCTCACTGTTGGTTCTCTGTACGTTTTTCTTTACTTCACTTTTAATAGCTTTGACTTTTTCCTCTATTTTGCGACCATACTCAACCATGTCTGTGAGCATCCTGATTACCAGTGTTTTTGAACTCTGCATCTGATACAGTTGCTATCTCTTCATTGCTTAGTTCTATTTTTTCTGGAGCTTTGATCTATTCTTTTATTTGGGTGATTTTTTTTTTTGTCTCTGCACACCTGTTATGCAATAAGGGGTAGAATTTTAGGGTTTACCAGGGCAGGGCTATCCATATTGTTGCGTTGTGGTGCTGTATGTGGGGCAGGTGTCCAAGAGGGAACAGTGCCACTTGATCAGCTCTTGGCTGGCTTTCTGTCACTTCCTCTACTACCCACAAGCAAATTGGGCCCTTCTGGTGCTGAATCCCAGGTTGGTGGGTTTGTGTATATTCTAGGACCCTGTGAGTCTCTCCAATGAACTGGCCTGAGGTTGGGAGTTTCTCTTGCCACCTCAACCCCCACAGATTTTCTCAGTCAGAGGTTTTGAGGCTTTATTTCCCCACACTGAAACCCTGGGTTATGCAGTCTGTCTCACTCCCCATTTACCAGTTTATCAGCACACAAATGTGGGACCACCCGCTCTACCATCTGCTGCCTCACTTGCCCAGGTCATCCAGGTATGGCCTTGCCACAAATCCTCTCTGCCTTGGCTGCTTGTCTCTGCCCCTCCTACCAGTGTGGAAGAATGTTTCTTTAACTTCTTGGTTGTTGAACTTCCATACAGTTTGATTTTCTGGCAGTTGCAATTGTTTTTTGTTTTTAAATTTATTGTTGTCCTTCTTTTAGTTTTGCAAAGAGGCACAGTGTATCTACCTATGCCTCCAACTTGGCCAGAAGAGCCTATTTGTACTTCTTAGTCCCCTCACCACTTCACCCATTCCCTCACATACCCAACCTATCTGGCAACCATCAAAATGCTTCCCATATCCATGAATCTGACTCTGTTCTTCTTGTTTACTTACTTTGTTTTTTATATTCAATTGTTGATAAATATTTATTGTCATTTTATTCTTCATAGATTTGATCTTCTTTTTCTTAAATAAGTTCCATTAACATTTCATATAATAATGGTTTGGTCATGGTGAAGTCCTTTATTTTTTTTCTCATCTAGGAAGCTCTTTATTTGCCTTTCAATTCTAAATGACATCTTTGCTGGGTAGAGCAATCATGCCTATAAGTCCCTGCTTTCCATGACTTTGAATATTTCTTTCCAATCCATTCTAGCTTGCAAAGTTTGAGAAATGAGCTGACAATTTTACGGTAACTCTCCTGTAGCTAAAAAACTGCTTTTCTCTTACTGCTTTTAAGATTCTCTCTTTATCTTTGAACTTTGGCATTTCACTTTCTTATTTATTTTTAGAAGGGAGGGGAGGGGAGGGGAGGGAGAAAGAAAGTGAGAGAACGTCAGAGTGTAGTTGCTTCTCATACACCCCCAACTGGGGATCTGGCCTGCAACCCAGGCATGTACTCTCACTGGAAATCAAACCGGCCAACTTTGTTTCACAGGCCGGCACTCAATCCACTGAGCCACACCAGTTAGGACGAACCTTTGGCATTTTAATTATGATGTGTCTTGGAGAAGACCTCTTTGCAACACTCTTGTTTAGGACTCTCTGTGCTTCCTGGATTTGCATCTCTATTTTCCTCACCAAATTAGGGTAGTATTATTTCATTATTTTTCAAATACATTTACAATTTCTTGTTTTCTCTTCCCCTTTCAGCAGCCCTATGATGTGAATGTTGGGATGCTTGAGGTTATCCAAAGGCTGCTTAGGCTATCCTCATTTTTTGGATCCTTTTTTCTTCTGGTTGTTTTTTGTTTTGCTTCCTTATGTCCCAAACCATTGACTTGATTTTCAGCTTCATTCACTCTGTTTTTTCCCTGTAAATTATCCTTTATTTCAATTAGTGTATCTTTTGTTTCTGATTGGATCTTTTTTATGCCGTTGAGGTCCTCACTAAGTTCCTTGAGCATCCTTATAACCATTGTTTTGAACTCTGCCTCTGAAAGATTGCTTATCTCCATTTTGTTTAGATCTTTTTCTGGAGTTTTAATCTGTGCTTTCATTTGGGCCATGTTTCTTTGTCCCCTCCTTTTGGCAGCCTCCCTGTGTTTGTTTATGTGTATTGGCTAGAGTTGCTATGACTCCCTGCCTTGGTGATGTGGCCTAATATAGTAGGTGTCCTGTAGGGCCCAGTGGCACAGCCTCCCCTATAACCCAAGCTGGGTAGTTAAAGTGTGCCCTTCATGTACTCAGCTGAGTACACCTTCCTCTTGTAGTTGTGCATTTGTCGCAGCTGACGGGTCAGTGGGAGGAATGTCCCCAGGCCAGTCAGTTGCAAGGATAGGTTGTGACCACTGACCACCAACCTCCATCCTCTGTGGAGGATCACGTCTGCAGAGACAAGGTGATGGTGCTCCAATGTGATCTGTAACTGTCAACTGGGTGCGTAGTCCCTGGAGTTTCCTAGGTAGTGCAAGCCAAAGTCAGTCCCCACCTGTGGTTTGCCTGGGACCCCACTGTCTGAACTATAAAGCAATTTGTGATGACTGCTACTTGTGCTGGGCTTAGAGATTCCCAGGCGAAGCCAGGGTGTGAATATAGGCTGGCTGCTGCTAGTTCCATGCCTGCAGCCACTTAGCAAGAGACACAGGGACTAGGGGCTCATGGTGGCAGGCTGCTGTTTGTTCAATAGGAATTAGGAAGTTGTGAAGCATGAGCCAAGTCCAGTCAAATTCATATGGAAAAGTCATTGTTAACATCTTGGGTAGGCCTGTAAATTGAGTGGGATAGAGTTTCAGGGGACCTCCAGGGTGGGGCAAATAGTGTTAGCCAGGTTGATGGAGTCTCAGATGTGGCACCTTCCTGCTATCCCTGTGGCTCTGTGGGGGGAGGGGGAGGGCTCATAAAAGGGAAAACGGCCTCTGCCTGCCTGACTCTCTGGGAGAAAGCTCTCCCCTTGCTCTTGCCCTAATGCCAGACACTCCAGTTCCTCTCTGTCTGCCACTGGTGCCTTACAGGCTGCTACCCAGGTGCTGGAGGTGAGAGGGAGTATGTCCAAGTCCATGTGTGGGTTCTTTAAAGGAACTGCTTCAGCTTCTAGCCTAGTTTTTTCCATGAACCTAATCCCCACTAGTTTTTGCAGCCAGAAGTTATTGGGACTTATCTTCCTGGTACTGGAACCCTGGCCTGGGGGGCCTGATGTGGGGCCTAGACTCCTTGCTCCCAAGATATCCCTTTTGAATTTTTATCCACCATACGTGGATATGGGACCAGCCTGTTCCACATCTCTGCCCCTTTTACCAGTCTGGATGGTTGCGGTTTCTTTAATTCCACAGTTGTCATACTTCCATTCAACTCAATTTCTGATGGTTCTGAGTGATGGTTGCTCAGTAATTTAGTTGTAATTTTGATGTGGTTGTGTGAGGAGGTGAGTTGTGTTTACCTATGCTGCCATCTTGACTAGGAGCTCAAACACTTCTTTTGTTCTCTCACATCTAACAAAATAATAGCTATTTGAGATTAAGAATTATATCATATATTGTTTTTCATTAATTATATTTATTGCTTGTGCTATTAGAGTTGTCCCAACTTTTCCTCCTTTGCTCTCTCCACCCAGCCCCTCTCCCACTCCCTCAAATAATCCACACATTTGTCCATGCCCATGGTCATAAAGATATGGCTGCTATATTCCCTATGCGGTACTTTACATCCCCATGACTGTTCTGTAACTACCAATTTGTACTTCTTTTTCTTTTAAAATATATTATGTATTTATTTTTAGAGGAAGGGGAAGGGAGAAAGACAAGGAGAGAAACATCAATGTGTGGTTGCCTCTTGCTCGCCTTTCACAGGAGACCTGGCCTGCAACCCAGGCATGTGCCCTGAGAACTGAACCAGCAACCCTTTGGTTCTCAGTCCACCACTCAATCCACTGAGCCATACCAGCCAGGGCCGATTTGTACTTCTAATCCTTTCACTTTTATCACCCATCCTTCCAACCACCTCCCATCCAGAAACCATCAAAACATTGTATCTATGATTCTGTTTGTGTTCTGCTTGTCTATTTTGCTTTTTATGTTCAATTATTCATAAATATTCATTGCCATTTTATTGTTCATATTTTTTATCTTCTTCTTAAAGAAGACACCTTAAGATTTCATGTAATACTGGTGTGGTGGTAATGAACTCCTTTAGCTTTTTCTTGTCTGGGAAGCTCTTTATCTGTCCTTCAATTCTAAATGATACCTTTGCTGGGTACAGTAATCTTGCTTGTAGGACTTTGCTTTTCATCACTTTGAATATTTCTTGCCAATTCATTTGGCCTGCAAAGTTTCTGTTGAGAAGTCAGCTGACAGGCTTATGGGAGCTCCATTTAGGTAACTGACTGCTTTTCTCCTGCAGCTTGTAAGATTCTCTTTTTGTCTTTTAACCTTTGGCATTGTAATTATGAAGTGTCTCATGTGGGCCTCTTTGAGTTCATCTTGTTTGGGACTGTCTGCGCTTCCTGGGCTTCTACATCTATTTCCTTCTAGTTAGGAAAGTTTTCTTTCACTATTTTTTCAAATATTGATAGGTTTTAAATTTCTTGCTGTTTTGTTTTTCTTCTGGCACTCCCATGATGCTAATGCTGGTACACTGGAAGTTGTCCCAGAGGCTCCTTACACCATCCTCATTTGAAGGGGGGTGTGGATTCTTTTTTCTTCTTGCTGCTCTGATTGAGTATTTTCTGCTTATTTATATTCTAAGTCATTGATTTGATTATCAGCTTCATCCACACTACTGATGATTCCCTGTAAGTTGTTCTTTAGTTCAATTAATATATCTTTCATTTCTGATTGGATCTTTTTTATGCTACTGAGATTCTTACTAAGTTCAGGGAGGATTCTTATAACCAGTGATTTAACTCTGTGTCTAGTAGATTGCTCATCTCCATTTTGTTTAGTTCTTTATCTGGAGTTTTCTTGTTCTTTCATTTGGGCCATGTTTCTTTGTCTCCTCATTTTGGCAGCCTCCCTGTGGTTTGTTTTTATGTATTGTTTAGAACTCATACATCTCCGGGCTTAACAAAGTGACCTAATATAGTGGGCATCCCATAGGGTTCAGTGGCATAACCTCCCATCACCCAAGCTGGGTCCTTGAGGTGTGCCCATTGTGTGGGCTCTGTACACCCTCCTGTTGTAGTTGAGTCTTGACTACTGCTGGCACGTCCAAGTTCAGCCACTACCTATGTTCTTTCTGGAGCCACCCAGTATGGGCTACAAAGCAATGTGCAGATGAATACTACTTGTGTGGGGCTTGGAGTTGCACAGGCAAGACCAAGCTGTGAAACAAGGCCGGCCGCTACTAGTGCTGGTTCTGGGCCCACTTGGTGAGAGGTATAGGGCTAGCTAAGGCCAGACACTGCTTGTTTGAGAGAATTTAGGAAAATCTGGAGCATAAGCCAAACCAAGCCATTCCTATGGCAAAATGTTGGTAACAGATAGGGTATATCTGAAAATTGGGTGTGGCAGGGCCTCAGAGAATCACCAGGGTAGGGTGGTCAGTATGAGCTATGTTGATGGAGACTCAGATATGGCACTAGCTGCTGGCTTTGTTGTGGGGAGGGCTCATCAAAGGAACAATGGCTTCTGGCAGCACTTCTGTCTGGGAGAAACCTTTCCCCCAGCTTTCACCCTGATGCAGGACAATTCAGTTCCTCCCCCAAGTGTCTCTGATGCCTTTCAATCTGCTGCCCCATACTAAAGCTCAGAAGGAGTGAGTCCAAATAATTCCATGCTCAGGCCCTTTAAAAAAATTATCTGGGACTCCAGTAGTTTCTATTTTCCACAGCCTCATTTCCACTTGATTTTATAACCAGAAGTTATGGGGACTTACCTTCCTGGCACTGGAACCCTGGTTGGGGGCCTGGTATCCCTTCTTATTTTTATCTATCACACATGAACACAAAGTTAGGATTAGAAATAAAATTCAGTCCATCAATAAATATTTACTAAGTGTTTACTATGTATCAAAGCTGTAAGAGACACTTAGAATAGAATATTAGACCCTTTTCAGGTAGCTCAGTTGGTTAGAGTGTCATCCCAATATGCCAAGGTTGTGGGTTCAAGTTACAGTCAAGGCACATATAAGAATCAAGCAATGAATACATAAATAAGCGGAACAAAAAGTCGATGTTTCTCCGTTCCTCCTTCTCTCTCTCTCCCTGCCCCACTTCCTCTCTCTCTCTCCAAAATCAATAAATAAAAAAATTAAAAACAGAAAACAACAGTAGAAATCCCCCTCATACAACTCAAAATAAACTTTTTTTTTGCTTAGGGAGTAATTCATTGTAAAATTGAAAAATCCCCATAGAATTTATTTATTTTAAATATCTTATTGTCTATGCTATTACAGTTGTCCATATTTTCCCCCTCTGCCCCCTCTACCCAGTCTGCACCCTATTCATGTAGTCAAACCCCACACCACTGTCCACATCCATGGCTCCTTCACATATGTTCTTGGACTAATCCCTTCACTTTCTTTCAATCAGTCCCTGCCTTCCGCCTCCCCTCTTATAGCCATCAATCTGTTCCATGATTCTATGCCTCTGGTTCTATTTTACTCATTAGTTTCTTTTGTTTATTAGATTCCTCTTATAAGTGAGATGATAATGCCATTTGTCTTTCACCAACCAGCTTATTTCACTTAGTAAAATGCTCTCTAGTTCCATCCATGCTGTCTAAAAGGTAAGAATTCCTTCTTTATTTCTGCTGCATAGTATTCCATTCTGTTGATATACCACATTTTTTATCCACTCATCTACTGATGGACACTTGCGCTATTTCCAAATCATGGGTATTGTAAATAGCACTGCTAGGAACACGGTAGTGCATAAATTCCTCTGGATTGGTGTTTCAAGATTCTTTAGGTATATTCCCAGCAATGGAATCACTGGGTCAAAACGCAGTTCCATTTTTAGGTTTTGAGGAAATATTGTTTTCCACAGTGGCTATACCAGTCTGCATTACCACCAACGAGGTTTTCCTTTTCTCCACATCTTCACCAACACTTGTTTGTTGATTTACTAATAACAGTCATTTTGGCAGGTGGAGGGTGATATCACTGTAGTTTTAATTTGCATCTCTCTGATGGCTAGTGATGTTGAACATTTTTTCATATGTCTATGGACCATCTTTATGTCCTCCTTGAGGAAGTGTCTATTCAGGTCCTTTACCCATTTTTTAATTGGATTGTTTGTCTTCCTAGTGTTGAGTTGTATAAGCTCTTTATATGTTTTAGAGATTAAACCCTTGTCTGATTTATTGTTGGCAAATATGTTCTCCCATGCAGTTGGTTCCCTTATCATTTTGATGATGGTTTCTTTAGTTGTGCAAAGCTTTTTAATTTGATGTGGTCCCATTTGTTTATTTTTTCTATTATTTCCCTTACCCTATGAGATATATCAGCAAAAATACTGCTATATGAGATATCTGCAATTTTACTACCTATATTTTCCTCTAATATTTTTATAGTATCATGACTACATTTAAGTCTTTTATCCATTCTGAGTTTATTCTGGTGTATGGTGTAAAATAGTATTTGTTTCATTTTTTTGCACATACCAGTACAGTTCTCCCAACACCATTTATTACAGAGACTGTCTTTATTCCATTGTATGTTCTTGCCTCCTTTGTCAATATTAATTGACCATAAAGATGTGGGATTATTTCTGGGCTCTCTACTCTAATCCATTGGTCTATGTGTCTGTTTTTATGCCAGTACCAAACTGTTTTGATTAAAGTGGCCATATACCATATTTTTAGGGCTATAAGATACTCCAGACCATAAGACACACCTAGGTTTTAGAGGAGGAAAATAGGAAAAAAAAATTGAAGCAAAAAATGTGGTAAAATATTTAATAACCTGTGAACCCGCTCCACTGCCACCCCCCCCCACACACACACACACACATATACAGCAAGCCAGGTAAGCTACATTTGGACTATAAGAAGCACCACTATTTTCCTCCCAAATTTGGAGGGGTGTCTTATATTCCAAAAAATACAGTAGTGTAGTTTGATATCAAGTATTGTGATCTCTCCAACTCTGTTCTTCTTTCTCAAGATTGCTGAGGCTATTCGGGGTCTTTTTTGGTCCCATATAAATTTTTGGAATATTTCTTCTAGTTCTGTGAAATATGCCATTGGTATTGTTAGGAATTGCATTGAATTTATAGATTGCTTTAGGTAGTATAGACATTTTAATGATGTTTATTATTCCAATCCATGATCACAGTATGTTTCCAATTATTTGTAACTTCCTCAATTTCTTTCTTCAGTGTCCTAAAGTTTTCTGAGTACAGGTCTTTTACCTCCTTGGTTAAATTTATTCCTACATACTTTATTTTCTTGGTTGCAGTAGTAAATGGGATTGTTTTCTTAATATTTTAAATGATGATTCATGCTTTGGTCATAAGTACTACCCATAAACCCAAAAGTTGATTGGCATGAAAAACTAACAAACATCCAGTAGTAAATGTGAAAATACAAGGTCTGTCCAGAAAAAAGTCCAACTATTATTAATATAACAAGAATAGTTTGTGCAACATCAATCTAACCTGGCAGCCAAGGAGAGTGGACTGGAATGCACATGTGTGAACAATGATGACTTCACTGTACTAGTCAGTAGAAGCAGTTGATACTGTTGAGTGAATATGTGTACGGTGTAGCTGTCACATTCAAAATGACTCAGCAAGTGGAGCAACCAATCTGCATCAAGTTTTGTGTTAAGCTTGAACAGTCCTCCACAAAAACTTTTCGGATGATTCAGAAGGCTACAGCTATGGGCAACTGGTGATTGGCAGCTTCATCACAACAATGTGCCTGCTCACACATCGCACATCTTGTGCAGAGTTTTTTGGTGAAACATCAAATCACCCAGGTGCCTCAGTACCCCCTAAAGCCCAGATTTGGTGCCCTGTGACTTCTGGTTTTTCCCAATACTAAAACGACCTTTGATGAGATTCAGGAAAATCTGATGGGGCAGCTGATGGCATTTGGGAGAACTGTGTGAGGTCCCAAGCTGCCCACTTTGAAGGGCACTAAGGCATCACTGTCCTATGTACAATGTTTCCTGTATCTTGTATCTTCTTCAATAAAAGTCTTTATTCTTCATAGTACATGGCTGAATACTTCCTGGACAGACCTCATATAAGCAATTCTTTACAACATGCACGATTCTGAACATAATGCTAGTTGGAGAAGACCACTTTGGAAAATATACCTCACATGTTCTGGAGAATGATTTAAGCCATTAAGCATTCTATGACGCTTTGAAAGTGTCAGATTTTAAATAACAGTGAAATTTCAAAAACAACAGTAGTCAGCACCAAAGCTAGTTTAACATTAATAATAAGTGATCTAACAAATAGGTCTATGTTTGCCCAGTCAGGTTTTGCTTATAATGTCAGTTGGAAAGCCGGAAGGAAACTGGTTTTAACTCACATATAAGCTGTATCAGGACATCACTTTATCAGTAATGTAGCTGTTGTCAGCATAACACTGAGTTCAAATTTAAAACTGATCCTTCTTAAAATTATTTTCATAATTCATTCATAGTACAGAATTGAGGCAATCTCCTTAGGCAAAAAAACAAAAGGGTAATTAACATTATTGAAAGCCTTTTATGTACCAGACACTACATGAATTTTCCCATTTCATTCTCATAGCCACCCTGAAAGATATTAACCTTATCTTTTAGAGGAAGAAACAGAAGTGTTGAGAAATGAATTAACTTTTTCTTAAGGTCACATACTTAACAGAGAGGTAGAGCCAAGGTTCGAACTCAGGTGTCAATTATTAGAATGTTCCACAGCTGTCAGTTTCTTAACTTGTAAGTTTTATTTTTAAAAAACTAAAAAATATGAAAGCAGAGTAAAATAGTGATTTGGATTGTAAACTGTTTTAGTACTGCAAAAGTACTATGAAGTGACATTGACCTTTTAAAAATTTCGGAAGTCATTGTAAAGGAATATAATTTAATATTACCAACAGAAAGCCAAGGTAAAAAAGAAAAATGCAAAAGTAGTTATATTCTTTAAACAATTGCAGAGCACTAGTGTAAGCTCGTTCAAAGCAGTACCTCCCAGAGTTTCATAGTCAAGCAAGTTTGAGAAATGCTGGGCTTAACACTAAATCAGTTTCATTATTGGTTACAAACAGTACAATATACTGCTTGAAAGCCCTCTGGATCCGGTTTATTTGAGTTTGAATCCTGGTCCTTCTACCTACTAGCCTAGCCATGTGACTTTGGGCATGTTATTTCAACACTTCAATAATTGTAGAAGATTAAGATTAGAAAGATTAATACAATGTGGGGTTGTTACAACAGAACCTTAAAATAAGAAATGCTCTATAAATACTAAATTATTAGTACTAATATCATTTCCCTGAGCCCTTATGAAGGTGATAAAAGTTGATGTTCGTAGTGAATTGTGAAGATGGGTATAGATGCAGTTTCTCAAACTTATAGATGGAACATACTTTTTCACAAACCACGCCTCAAGAAGACTGGTTAATATCTTTTAAAAATGCTCTTGAGAAATAATAGAGAATTCCATCGCTAAAATAAAATCTGGCCCTAGCTGGTGTGGCTCAGTAGATTGAGAGCCAGGCTATGAACCAAAAAGGGCCGCTGATTTGATTCCTGGTAGGGGCACATGCCTGGGTTGTGGGCCAGGTCCCCAGGTGGGGGCACGTGAAAGGCAACTAAAGGATGTTTCTCTCACACATCAATGTTTCTCTCTCTCTGTCTTTTTTTTATGTTTGGGGGTATATATATTTTTTATTTTTTAAATTATTTTAATTGTTGTTCAAGTACAGTTTCCTGTCTTTTTTTCACTACCTTGCCCCTCTCTCTAAAAAATAAATAAAATCTTTTAAAAAATAAATTAAATTAAATGTTTAAAGAACAAAATTACCTTCCTGATAGATGAATATATGGAGGGGCTAGAAGGGCAGCATGTCTAGAAAGGGCATGGAAGTTCCATGCCCCTTTCCTCATATCACCCCCTACACCTCTCTTCCATTTGGCTGTTCCTGATATTTACCCTTAATAATAAACTAGTAATATCTCCTTATAGATTCCAGCATATGGAATCACTGGCTGGAGCATGTACATATAGTAGAAACATCATTTTATTTGACATTCTGACAGCACTCAGTGTCTTCAAGTGACTATCTGCCTAATCACAGGAGTCATTTAATTATCCAGGATACTGTGTGGAAGCTATTCAGTTATCATCTGGCCTGGAATCAACTGAATAAGAACAAGAATGTTTTCCATTATCAAGATATGGCCATCCCTCTAACTCACCCATATCCATTGTGTAGACTTGAAACCAATATTCAAATGATGTTGTTTTTGTAACAGGTGTGGAACGACATCCAAAATGGTGCAGAGGCTAAGGGCCCCAAAACCCCTACTAATATGTCTGAGGGCAGAGGATGTGGAGTAGGGCAACTGAGTTACTTTGCATATTGAAAGAACTTGGCCACTGTTTTAGTAATGTTAACTGCTGTGCCTGCTGGCAAAGCCAGGGAGATGGGCATGATTCTAACCCATGACATAGCCAGGAGATGGTCCCCAGCTACAGCATTTTTAGGAGAGCTTGGAAATGGTTGGCTCCATGACAGCGGGCCACACCTTCCTGGACTAACCTTGGCAGCTGAGTAAGGAGATATGGGGAAGGGCAGAGGTAGCCAATTGTGGGAGGAGTCAGAAATGAGGTTATGGAGGAGCAGGGTGAGGATTTAAACACAAGCACAGGCAGCCATACTCTCTTAGCCATACAGTGGTCTCTGCCATGCAGCTTTGGAGTAGAAAAGCAGTATGTAGCAGCCATGTGGGGGTCTTGGCCACCCAGCTTGAAAGAAACCCCCACTGGCCTACCATGAGGAGGAGCCATGTGGTTTTGGATTAAGAGCAGGAGCCTACCGAAGCACAGACAACTGGATGAAGCCCAAATATTAGTTAGAATGGGAATCTGCTTAGCTAAGCTACAGACTATTTCTTTTCTTGAGAAACAGACAGTACCTCTGACTGGCCTAGTTTGGCAAGGGGAGGCAGGACTGTGTGTGTTTATGGGTGTTTAGTTTTAAGGGACTTGGGAACCTAAAAACAGAATTCTGCCATTATTCTGAACCTGTATAACTTTTTTTAAAAATATATTTTATTGATTATGCTATTACAGTTATCCCATTTTTCCCCTTCACTCCCCTCCACCCTGCACACTCTCTCCCACCCACATCCCCCCCCCCATTAATTCATTTCCATGTGTTATAAGTCCTTTAGCTTCTATATTTCCCATACTATTCTTGCCCTCTCCTATTCTAGTTGTTTGCTTAGTTTTTGTTTTTGTTTTTGATTTAGGTTTGGTTGTTACTGTGAGTTTGTTGTGATTTTACTGTACATGTTTTTTATCTTCTGTTTCTTAAGTAAGTTTCTTTAACATTTCACATAATAAGGGCTTGGTGATGATGAACTCCTTTAACTTGACTTTATCTGAGAAGCACTTTATCTGCCCTTCCATGCTAAATGAAAGCTTTGCTGGATAGAGCAATCTTGGATGTAGGTCCTTGCCTTTCATGACTTGGAATACCTCTTTCTAGCCCCTTCTTGCCTGTAAAGTCTCTTTTGAGAAATCAGCTGACAGTCTGATGGGAACTCCTTTGTAGGTAACTGCCTCCTTATCTCTTATTGCTTCTGGGATTCTCTCCTTCATTTTAATCTTGGGTAGTGTAATTATGATGTGCCTTGGTGATTCCTCCTTGGGTCCAACTCCTTTGGGACTCTGAGCTTCCTAGACTTCCTGGAAGTCTATTTCCTTTGCCAGATTGGAGAAGTTCTCCTTTATTATTTGTTCAAATAACTTTTCCACTTGTTGCTCTTCCTATTCTCCTTCTGGTACCCCTATAATTCAAATGTTGGAACGTTTAAAGGTGTCCTGGAGGTCCCTAAGCCTCTCCTCATTTTTTTGCATTCTTGTTTCTTCATTCTGTTGTGGTCGAATGTTTATTTCTCCTTTCTAGTACACACTGTTGATTTGAGTCCCAGTTTCCTTCCCATCACTATTGGTTCCCTGTACATTTTCCTTTATTTAACTTAGTGTAGCCTTCATTTTTTCATCTAATTTGTGATCAAATTCAACCAATTCTGTGAGCACCCTGATCACCAGTGCTTTGAACTGTGCATCTGACAGGTTGGCTATCTCTTTGTCACTTAGTTGTATTTTTTCTGGAGCTTTGATCTGTCCTTTTGTTTGGGCCTTTTTTTTTTTGCCTTGATGTGCCTGTTACGTAGTGAGGGGCAGAGCCTTAGGTGTTCCCCCAGGAGGGTCAACCCCGTCGCTGCATTGTGACATTGTATGTGGGGCAGGGGTCCAAGAGGGAACAATGGTGCTTGTTCTGCTCTCTGCTGGATTTCAGTCACTTCTGCCACTTCCCCCAAGCAAACTGGGCCCTTCTGGTGCTGATTCCCATGTGAGTGGGTTTATGTACATTCTAGGACTCTGTGGGTCTCTCCAATCAACTCTCCTGTGAGACTGTGAGTCTCTCCCAGCACCTCAACCCCCACAGGGGTTTCCAAAGGCTGTTTTGAGGCTTTATTTCCCCACACTGGGACCCTGAGTTGCATGGTCTGTCTCACTCCCCAGTTTTGCCTGGTTTACCTGCGCACAAATGTGAGACCACCCGTCTGCCAGCCACCTCGTGCACCTTGCTGGGTCCTCCCGCTGCTGCCTTACATGCCCAGGGTCCGCCAGTTGCTGCCTTGTGCCTGGAGTCTGCCACCTTCCCTGCCCTGAACCCTCTCCAGCCCAGCTCCCCAACTCTGCCCCAGTTCCCCGACTCCACTGCTCTTACCAGTCTGGATGAATGTGTCTACTTTAACTCCTTGGTTGTCGGAATTCCATACAGTTCAATTTTCTGTCAGTACTGGTTGTTTTCTTGTTTCTAAATTTTTGTTGTCCTTATTTTGGTTGTGTGAGGAGGCACAGTGTGTCTACCTATGCCTCCATCTTGGCCGAAAGTCCTGAACTTGTATAACTTTTGAATAAATAGTTCCTTCCTATTCATAACACTCTGGCACTGGGAGTCATGGGGTTATTTTTCTGGTGGCAGGCAATAGAAGGGAGTGGTTCTTTTACATTTTCTTCATTTGGTGTTTATTGTGCCCATTTGTGAAACTTACAGTCATTACTACCAATTATGCTATCCTTCCATTTAGAATTTTTTTCTAAACAATATGTGTCAGGATTTTCAGAAGTGCTTAAACGCTTGCGCCAACTGTTTCCACCTCTGTTTTTCTCCTCACCCAGAGCTATGGTTTGCCAAAGAAGAAAGAAGCTGCATGCCAGAGTTTTTTATGGCAGACTGAGGAAAGGCTAGAGATTGCTAAACACTGTTAAGTATACCTGAACATGATGAAATCATCTAGCTTTGTGCATAAGTCAGTTTCTCAGTCTGAGCATAAACACATTTTCCCACAAATTAATAAAAATTATGAAATCAGCTAAGTTCACCATGTTCTTCATCATTACCATAATCAACCAAAATGTAAGCCCGTCCAATAACGAATTAATTAAGCCTCTCCAGTTAATTTCTCTTCCCTGTGCACTCTGATCTCATTTCTGCTGTGTACTCACCCCCTCCTTGAAAATCATACTCCCCACAATAGCTATACTTCCTGATAACCCTTTACATTGTTCCACTGTAAACAAATACCCTAAATCCCAAACCAATTTAAATAACACTCTAGCAATCTTCTTGTCTAAACTAAAGTATGAGTGCAACCTATCCTTTTTCCCATTTAACAGACGCAAAGCACAGAATTCATTCCTTGTTCACTATTATAGTTCTTTAGCCTCAAATAAAGGTACCTCTTTTGAGATTTATGTCATGTGTTGCTACCTCTCTCTCCTTGTTACTGGCGTCCACTGACCTCTTGGTCACTCTCCCACATTCACTAAAGACTTTGGAATCTGGTTCAAAATCTTTCCAACCCTTGCTCTGTCCCCATTCTAAGCAACTCGCTTCCTATGTAACTGAATGCTGGAACACTCTAGCTTTAAGGTAACTACCTTATCTCCTCAACTCTGATCAGCTCACTTTCTGTCCACTTCAGAAACCCATCTGATAGCCAGATGTTAAATTCAGTCATAACCAGCAACCATTCCTCCTATTTACCATATTTTTCAGACCATAAGATGCATGTAGGTTTTAGAGGAAGAAAACAGGGAAAAAAATTTTGAAGCAAAAAATGTGATAAAATATTTAATAACATAAATAACAATATTTCACCAATGTAAATGTAAACAGAACTCGACAGCAGCATTAACAACCATTATTCCTCCCAAATTTGGGGGGGGGGGGAGTACATCTTATAGTCTGAAAAATACAGTAATCTTAAACTTTAATATCCATCTTGACCACTTAATATTCCAGCAGATACTTTCTGGTTTCTTCTGTTCCCTTTTTAGCCTAGACTCAATGGCCTACCACCCTAAACACTCTCACTACTGGAATTTCTTGCCTACTTACCATTTCTGCCACAATGGCCTGTAAAACTTAGACCAAGATCAATTGCTAAACTTGTCTGCTTAGACACTCAAGCTGTTGATGAGATTGGGGGAAAAAAATCATCATACAACTATATATACCAGAATCATGAAAAATTCATTATTACAATTCTTGTAAGTAATCCAATTCAGTTAGTTCTCTCATTTCCCTCAATGGCTTCAAATTCTCCCATTTTCCTCAAACTCATCCCCTGCAATTGTTACTGAACTCAAGGGGTTTGCCACTTGAGGTGTTCTATTCAAGAATGAGACATGGTTGTCTTTAGAAGTTTTATTTACTACCAGCAAATAAAGGAAGAGGATTCGCATCAAAAACTCTTGTCTCCCCAAAGAGTAATTTAGCTATTGCTTATATACGCTATTTTGACAATTATCCATCGATGTCTTCTTTGCAGTTGGCTACACTTACAAGGTTAGGTTTCTGTCAAGCTCACCCAGTTTATACCTATGGCTGCAAAACACTGTGCTACATTTGAGTAAGAACCACCCAGACCTTGACACGATCACCCTCTTTTCCCCCTATAATCTCAGCTGATGACACTACTAACCATTTTATTGAAAAACTACATTAAGTGTGTTGATGCCCCAAATTCATTACCTACCACCCAACCACTTCTCTCATCCATACCATCTCTTTTTCATTATTCCTACTTCAGGGGAAACTGTATTCTTATCCCTACTCAAACTCAGTATTTTCACTCCATTCCTTCTACTCTTAGGACAATGTCCAAGAGTAGGTAAGAAACACAGAAGATAAAGTAAAGAAGGGCAGAATGGAGTAGAGACAATATTTAAAGGGGCAAAGGTTGAAAACTTATTGCCCTATCTCTAGATTCAAAAATTTCATAGAACATACAACAGAACCAATAAATTGGTCCTATGAAAAGACACACCATCTGTTAAGCTGCTCTACTTGATCTCCTGCTATTTCTTCTGCCTTTCCTCCTTCCACTACAGACACACACATACACACACTCTAGCCACAATGGACTACGATGCAGTTACTTGATGCATACTACTTTAATCACCCTTTTTTGGTTTAAGAAAAAAAAGACACTTGGACTACATTTAAAATGCAGGGGCAGGGGACTGATTATAAAGATATGCATACCTGGTTTTGAAATTAGGATAATGCTGGCCTCATAAAATGAGCTTGTGGGTCTTCCCTCCTTGAATTTTTTTGGAATAGCTTAAAAGGATGGGTATTAGTTCTTTGAGTGTCTGGTAAAATATGCCTGAGAAGCGATCTAGTACAGGACTTCTGTTCAGTTGGAATTTTTTGATTGCTGCTTCAAATTCACTAGTTGTGATCTCTTTATTCAGATTCTCTATTCTTCCTGATTCAGTTTTGGAAGATTGTATGTTTCTAGGAATTTATCCATTTCTTCCAGATTGTCCAATCTGTTGGCATATAGTTCTTCATATTTTCTTACAATCCTTTGCATTTCCTTGGTATCAGTTGTTACATCTCCTTTCATTTCTGATTTTATTTATTTGGGTCCTCTCTTTTTTTTTCCTTGATAAATCTGGTTAAGAGTTTATCAATCTTGTTTATATTTTCAAAGAACAATCTCTTGGTTTCATTGATCTTTCATTGTTTTTTTTTTAGATTGTATTTGATTTATTTGGGCTCTGATCTTTATGACTTCCTTTTACTTACTTTCAGCTTGGTTTGTCATTATTTTTTCAAATTCCTTTATGAGTAAAGTTAGATTATTTATTTGAGATTTTTCTTTTTTCTTGAGGTAGCCCTGTGATGATATAAACTTACCTCTTAGGACTGCTTTCGCTGTGTCCTGCTGATTTTGAGTTGTTATGTTTTCACTTTTATTTGTCTCAAAGTATCTTGCAATTTCTCCTTTGATCTCATTATTAGCTCACTCATTGTTTAGTAATGTTACTTAGTCTCCATGTCTTCATGTGTTTTTCAGGGGTTTTTTCTTGTGATTGATTTCTAGATTCATATCATTGTAGTAAAAAAAATGCTTGATATGATTTCAACCTTCTTAAATTTATTGAGACCTGCTTTATGACCTTACATATGGTCTATGTGGTATATCCTGGAAAATGTTCCATGAGCGCTTGAAAAGAATGTATATTCTGTTGCTATGGATTGAATTACTCAAAAGACAGCAATTAACCCACCTGGTCTAGTATGTTATATAAGGCCACTGTTTTCTTGTTGGTTTTCTGTCTGGAAGATCTACCCATTGATGTCAATTGGATAAGACACTAAAAAGAAATGAAATTATAGGCCAATATCCCTAACAAACACAGATGCGAAAATCCCCAATAAAATATTAGCAGACTGCATACAGCAATACATTAAAAAGGCCATACATCATGATCAAGTGGAATTTATTTTGGGGATGTAAGGTTGGCACAGTATCTACAAATCAATAAACGTGATACACCACAAAAACAAAATGAAGGATAAAAACCACATGATCATATCAACAGATGCAGAAAATACATTTGATAAACTCTAGCACCCATTTATGATATAAACTCTCAGCAAAGTAGAAATACAACATACCTCAGCATAATAAAGGCTATACATAACAAACCTACAGCCAATTTCATACTCAATGAGCAAAAACTACAAGTGTTTCTCTTAAGTTTGGGAATAAGATAGGTATGTCTGCTTTCACCGCTCTTATTCAACATAGTACTGGAAATTCTAGCCACATCAATCAGACAAGAAAGATAACTAACAGACATTCAAATTGGAAACAAAGAAGTAAAACTGTCAGGGAGTTCCGGCCAAGATGGAGGCATACGCAGTCGCACTGTGCTTCCTCGCGCAACCAAGACTGAAAACAACAAAGACTGAGAAACAATTAACAACCAGAACAGAGGGAAATTAATTGAACAGAAGTCGGGCTCCAGTACATCCAGACCGGTAAGGAGTGGCGGATTCGGGAGGCCTGCGAAGTGGGGTTGAGGGTTCCCGGCGGGAAGAGGCACTGGCTGGCGGGC